>JACXGM010040191.1:0-10385 GCA_016801145.1 Umbra pygmaea
AAAATACGGGTGCTGTGTGTTTGAATCTGTGAGATAACCACGCCCCATTCATTTGAATATAACAAATTGATATTATGAAATGTGTCATTATGAAATAAGAGTGCCTTGAAATAAATAAATGTGGAATTATGAAATAAAAGTCCCCTGAAATAAATAAAAGTTTTCATTTGAAAAACACCATTATGAAATAAAAAACAATGTATTTATTTTATTTGACTAGGTTTATACATTTATATTTAAATATTTATATATTTATTGTGTCATTTATTTATTTCAGGACTTATTTCATAGCCATATTTATTTATTTAATATTGACAAATATGGCTTTCCATACACATGCAGCGCTTACTTAGGCTACTTTTTTAAGAGACCCCCACAAAGATGAAATCATAATTCGAACCCTGGTGTTAGTGCATACACACACAAATATTTCAGTAACTTCAAGTCGTTGCAGCAGGCAGGCCCAGCTTTTTGGTACAGATGGATGGGTCCAGGACCTGGTGACTGTAAATGTGGGGAATAAAACTGTTGTCCGTTCGAAGGATTGCTAATGTTTTAAGCACCACACTCCTCGCTCTCTCATCTATCTGCATGCATTCAGAATTCAACAAACCAACGTAACTTACTAAGACAAACACATAATGCATAAGTTAAATTGTAAAAACTTTGACTCGTTTACTGGTCTTACTAAATGCGCTTTCTAGTAGAACACTGTTGGAGCTACTGGTGCATAATCCTGTTAAATAAAAATATATGTATAAGACTTGAATTAAAATACAGTTAGCAAGGGCACCTTGTTTGTGCTTAGGATTCCCAAAATGCTCTGCGGGAATATGTCATGATGATGACACATTAGCAATCTCTATTGCATTCGCGTTTACAAACGTGTTTCTCTCAATTAGGGAAGGAGACGTAAACCATTGACATCTAATAAATATTACAGATTCTTGACCTTCAATGTCAATGATGTTCTTCTAGATATGTAGGAATATTTACTTTTCTATATTTGAATTGGCTTATCAACATCTAAGAAATAGCTGATTTTAGCTTAATAAATGTGACATTTGGCATAGTTCTTAAAAGTACTCCTGTCGGTACTCGTATCAGCAAGTACCCAAAATGAAGTACTCTGTACTTGTACTCATTCCATAAAAAGTGGTATCGGCCCATCCCTAGCCTTAAAGGTTCTTAATGGGGCTTAGTGCATGTACTGTATTTTTTTATTCAAGCAGGGGGAGATAAACAGATACACTTCATCCTGCGCCAGGCCTGTTAATACTTGTTAATTATTACTGCTTGCTTGTTTTAGATCACTACTGGTGTGAAGCATGTTCAGATCATATATATATATATAAGCTGGGGCACCGCCAGGAAGTTTGGGCCCCATGACAAAAAATCTAATTGGGCCCCCTCTGTGCAGCGGTTGTCACCATATCTATTTTTTGGGGCCCCTGTCAGTCATGGGCCCTTGGAATTGTCCTAACTTTTCCCCCCTATACGGCGCCCCTGTATATAAGGTCTATGGTTCAGATTCAGTGGTCTTAGTGGGCTGTGCCTTTGAGTGTGCGTGGTAAACCTGGATGTGCGTTTAATCCGCAGCTTGTCTGCAATCTCTGGGGAAGTATGTTGAATCCTGATTGTTCCTTCTGGCATTTTTGCATGTTTGTAGTGTTGTGACTGGGTGTTGTGAGTTAGTTCTTGTTTAATTGGTTAGGACATTGATTTTGTCAATCCGTTGGCTACAGTATATGTAATGTGACATCTTGTCATAGTGCGTAGTGTTACATTCTTATGGTTTCAGTCGTGTCGGGTCAATTAGTGTATTGTCTCATAGGTGTTGAGCCTCGTGTTAAATAACTTTTATCGAGTGGAATAAACTTATCTTCACTATGAATATGGGGTGCATTATATGCTGAATGACAATAACCTATAGCCCTAGAATGTCATTGTGAGGTTTTAATTTCAGGAAGATAGTGAAGGCTTAGGTGTAAAATGCACGGCCCGCTACTGCTTCCAACTCCACTTGGGGTCCACCCTCATCCTCTACCATGTACTCACGTAGTCAGTGCTGAGCCTCCTTTTCCACTTGATGCTCCTCCTCCACTGCAACATCCTCAAGAGTTCGGTCTTGTGATTGTGGTTTATTCTCCCCCTGATCCTGGGTATGTTTCCCCTCTGACAACAGTGTGAAACTCACAGGCTTTGGCAGATAGCCTTTGTCCAGTCTTCGGATGATTCACTGTCTGTTGAGGTCTCACTAACTTTTAGCATGGGATCTGCTGGTAAGTGTACTCCTCATCAGAGCTGTCTGTGTTGTCTTCATGAGTGTTGGTAACTGTTTGTTTCTGATTTTTCAACTTTGCATTTCCGTTTTGACATTTTGCAGGAAGTGTTTCTTTTAGGGGTAGTTCATTTACTGGCAGGAGTAGGTTTCTATGAAACACACGCAAGATTTTGGGTCGCTTCTCAGGTTGCACATTGTAAACTGGTTCATTGTCAACTCTCTTTTCAACACCTGCTCTCAGTAACCCCTCAACTTGGATTTAGACTTTTCATTTAGAAAAAGGCAGAGAAGCCAGCTTCATGCCTTGTATAGTTATAGGCATGCACGATAAGGGGAAGGTAAACTTTCCACTGACCCTTTTTTTCCTCTTCCAGAGCACGCATTATCTGGAGTAATGTGCAGTTCAGTCTCCCCACTGGGTTACATTGCAGGTGGTACGGGGTAGTTTGTTTATGACCGATATCAGCCAGCTGCTGTAACCTTTTGAACAAATGGTTCTCTAACGCCTTTCCTTGATCGTGGTGAAGCTTCTCAGGATAAATGAAGCCCTGGCTGCTGTTTTTTGTGATTTGTTCCTTTTTGGGTACGCTTGAGCAAAGCGTGTGAAGTGGTCAACCAAAACAAGGATGTACTCATAGCCTTGACTTTGTTCCATGTGGAGATAGTGAATGCATACTAACTTGAATGGACTGCTTGTAGAGATGTGTCCCATGGGTACTGTCTGTGAAACATTAGGATGTTTCTGTTTAATGCAGGGGCATCTTTTATTAACATAGTCCTCTATATAATGCCGCATGTTGGGTCAATAAAACCTCGCGCGGACGAGATGGGTTACTTTCTCTATACCAACACTGCTCATGTCATTGTGCAAGGTCTTTAGCATCATATGTTTCAGCTTCTCCGGGAGGACGAGCTGCCTATGTTTATCTGTCTGTTAAGAATCCCGTCATCCAATTCCAGCTTATTTCATTCATACAGCAGTTTCCTTGTTTCTTTCCTCATTTTTCTTTAGTCTCTATCATTGGGAGTCCAGTTTAGACGTTTTAGAGAAACAACATCTGAGATGGCTGGGTCTGCACCAATGTTTTCTGGTATAACACTGAAAATACTCTCAAGTGGCACAACATCTGCATTCCCACTATCAAGCTGCAATGCTGCGACCCAAGGCATATCCCTTTCTTCAACTGCTTTGATGCCTTGCCAAACCGCAGGCGCAGACACAACCTCAAGTGACAGTCTCCGTGTGCTCTTTCATGCCATGCTAAATATTCACAGGGAACCTTGACAGAGTATCAGCGTCTATATTCATCTTCCCTGGCCTGTACTTAACATCAAAGTAAAAGTCAGCCAGCTCACCAACGCATCCTTGTCCAAGCTGAGGACAAAAGTCAAAGGGTTATTATCTGTGTATACTGTAAATGTTGGGGCATAATACAAGTGATCTTGAAACTTGTCACAGATGGCCCACTTGAAAGTCAAGAACTCAAGTTTACCAGAGTGGAGGTGATAACTTCTCTCGGCTGGTGATAGAGTTCTTTATTCCTCCCTAATGACCTTGCAACTTGTTGTCCTGGCGCTGGTATAGCACTGCTTCTACACCTTCATTTGACACATTAGTGTGCAGTGTGAATGGGGGGTAAAAGTTTGGATAAGCTAGGATAGGTGGATTAGACAGCATGTCCAATATTTACATTTGGCTTCAAAATCCCTGTGTTTTGCTCTCCATGTAAAGGGTGTCCTTTAGCTCCCTTTTTAGCTCTGCCTTTGCTTTTGCTGGTCTGGTCCTGAGTGTTACATTTTTCAGTTTCAGTGGGTTTCTGCAGCAGTTCAAACAATAGATGAATGAAGGGCCGGTAGTATCCCAGAAACCCCAGAATGGATATGACGTCTCCAACTGTGTGAGGCTCATTCTCTTTCAGTACCATCACTGTGGCCAAATCCTGTGGATCGATCTTGACTCCTTCAGAAACCAATCGGCCAAGGTAACACACCTCTCTTTTAAACAACTCGCACTTGGTTGGTCTCAGTTTGATGCCGTGGTCTCTCATGTGGCTAAGAACTTGCCAGAGATGGTGTATATGATCCTCAAAAGACATTGAGTAACACATCAGAGGTATGGAGCACAACACTCATCTCAAATACCTTCCAACATGCCCTCAATACACCTCTGGAATGTTACAGGTGCTTTTGTCAAGCCGAATGGAATCCATATCCATTCATACAATCCCCACGGTGTTGTGAATGCTGTGAGGTGTCTGGATTCCTCACTCACAAACCCTTGATGGTATGCGCTGCCTTGATCCAGTATGGAGAACCATGTATTGCCCCCCCCAAACTGTCAAGCAGATTTGTGGCAATGGATGATGATCTGGGACAGTCTTTTTGGTTCAGCCATCTGAAGTTCACACAGAGTCTCTAACTCTGGTCCTTTTTCCGGACACAAACCACTGGGCATGAATATCCAGCCTCTGTTTAGGAGATTCTACACATACTCTTTCACTTCCTTGTACAAGGGTTTGGGTATGGAGTTAACACTTTTGAACAGGGTTATTGTCCACAAGGTTGATTTTCAGCTGTAAGTTTTTTTTACAACCAATTTTCTCCCTTCCCTTTTGCAAATACATCAGACTCCTCATAAACCATCCGGCGCACAAACTCCTGAAGTTGCCGATCAATATGCTCCAATCTGACAGGAGGATGCCACTTTTCTTGTGTGTAAGACTCTCCTGAGCTGCTCGTTCCCTCACTGGTGTCGCTGGTTGAGCTGACCTGTGCGGTGCACAAGTTTGTTTCACTGTTTGACTTTGCTGGCTGCTGGGAAGGTGAACAGAGATTTACTGGCCTACTGTCAATGATTTCTTCAATACAGCCTACGACTGTTCTTGGTGACAGGAGTCACCAAGAACAGTCGTAGGTGACAGGAGTTGGTGGAGTTGCAGACTGGAATTTTTACAGCTTTAGAGGCACTAGGGGATACATCAACATTACTCTGTGTTTTATTGGTGGCTGGTTGTTAGCTGGAGTCATAAAGCCACGGCTAGTTACTGTGACAGGGGACTCTGCTTCTTGATGGTCACTGGTGGTCCCTCCCCAGTGACCCTGTCATGTTTCCTACAGACTTAGCCTTTTTTTCAGGCAGCCAACAGCTCGATGCCCTTCCTGGCCACACCTGAAACAGTGGTTGTAGCTTGCAGTACCTCGAGCTATATATGGCATGCTTTTCACCCTTGTGGGGGACTTGGATGGTTGTGCAGTACTTACTGAGTTGGCCTGTGACAGCTCTGGAGTACTGGCCATAGGGGTGAGAGCCTTCTCTAAAGTTTTTGATGTCAGTTCATGTATAGCTGTGTGGTTCGCCTGAACTTCAGCTTGAGTTTGAAGAACACTTGCTTAAATTTCAGCTGGATGCTGGACTGCATGTTGTCTCTCCCCTTGCTGTGTGGCATTGACTGTGACTGTCTTGGTTTTGTGTGTGCACCTATGCATCCCTGCCTCTCAACCTCTTTATTAACTGAATTGTTAATATCTCTAAAATAAAATCATCAGTTACACTTGTGTTGGTAATGAGAGCTTTAAAAACTTGCCTAACATATGTATTTTTCTCACTTATTCCCTGATACAGTGAGTGAAGCAATATTCCATGAACAAGTTTACTGTCATACTGAAACTCTGAACCTCCATTCTGAGAAGCAAAGAGTGCTCTGTGTTTTAGTCTCATTAACCGGTACATGAACCGGTCCTTTTGCTTTTTATTGCCAAGCCCTGAAATAAATCTGCACTACTCATATGTGTGCTCTGAGAAAATGCTTAAGCTCAGCTACAGTTTACCCATCTTTAGTCATCAGCATGTCTTTAAAAGTACCAGGCTTGATTATTTTTAGGAGAGTACAAATTACTTCTGCCTCTGTGAAATTCTCAGATAGTTACGAGGCAGTAATGCAGCAACATCTGTCAACTGTATCATATCTGTTACCTGACTGGCTACAACTGGTGATCAGTCTGCCTTAACATTCACTACTGGATGTGCTACTTGTACCAGTAATTCAGTCTCTGGCACTAGCTTACATTGCTCTTTAGTAGCTGTTGGAGGTTGTTGCAGTTCAGTGATTAGATCATTGAAGACTAACAGACGGGATGCCTTGTTCCTCTTGACATTTCAACTCGTGACTTTAGTCCAGTAGTGGCGCCAGAGTATTTCTTTGGCTAAACTACAGTGGGGCTAATCCATACAGTGGTGGGACTCAAATCAATGTCATACTTGGACAGTCACTACTACTCTACTGAGTTAGGCAATAACCTGTTTGCGCTATTTCAACTAGTTCACTTTGTCTGGCAAACCTGTCTACTACACACCCAATAGGGGTGGGCAGATCAATCCAAAAATATAGATACTATATTTTGTTTTTGAAGATTGATTCAAGCATTAATAAGATCAGATACCAGTCCCAGTTTCTCTCTTCTACGTTGTAGCCTACCCATTTCATCAAAGAATAGAACTACCAGTGCAATGTTCCGTTGTCGTGAACACACACACAAAGAAACTAAGAGATTGACGGAAAGAAAAAGCAAGAGAGCAAGCTACGGTAGTAACTGGAGCACAACCGAAGCCACAAAAAACGCAAATAAATCAGCACAGTTGATACTCCATGGTGGGGCTAACACAATTCTTGGTGGGGCTGTAGCCCAATCAAGCCATAACGTGCCGCCGCCCATGATAAAGTCCACAATGAAGTCGTAGAGTTCCACTTCTGTTGTATCATCCCCTGGTAGATCTTCCTCTGTCTCATCCTCGATGGAGGCTGCCAGCTTGTAGAGCACCTCTGTTTTGGCAGAGTTGATCAGCTGATGAAGCTGCCTGTGGAATCCCCTTTTCAGTTCTTTTAGATCAGTTCTTTTCACCTCACCAGTCAGTGGTGTAGCACATTGGTCCAGGAACTTGATGTAAGGTTCAAATAAGAGGTTGACCAATTAGGATTTTTCAAATCCGATATCGATTAATGATTATTGGAAGACCAAATAAGCTGATCATAATTATTTGACCTATTATTTTTATTCATATTTAATGATGGGCATAGTAAAATTTGTATTTCATATAACTTTTCCTTATAAAAGTTTTATAAAACAAACCTTTGTATTGGTATTGCCACAAAAACATTTAGTAAGTGAATTTTGATATTTGACAAATTTTTCACCAATCGGTTTTGGTGCTGCACAACTGGAGTTAAGGCACAGTATCTGAAGTAATAACCTGAAGCACTTGAGAAATATCCCTAATTATAACTTTCGCAATATGTTATTCCATAGAAATACAGGTCAGAAATTACCAACTCGTGTAACGATGCGGGTGTATATGTAGAAAAAGGAGGATCCGAGGCAGATATGAATATATAGCCTATACTTTACTATGCTCTTAACGCGGTATAGAACGCAGAGATAGACCCTACAGAGCATACATATGACTCTAACTATATAGGACCAATTACTTACAATACAGAGTGGTAAGGACACAAATAGTAATACGCAGTATATCAAGCTCTCCTAACACAGAGACCTCTTCCCTGGTGATAAACAACCGAAACAATATTAACCACAGTACTCACATGTTACATTTCATTAATGTCCGACATCTCACTCTCCGTCCACTCAGCTTAAGTAGCCTATTGATAACGAGCTAACGTAACACAGGTGAAAGTTGTTGCTAATCAGAATGAACAAGCACAGTATACAAAACCTATCCCTGGTCTCGCGACACAGGCTGGGAGAGAGATGTTAGACTTAAAGGAACCCATACATATATTAAAGGATAACTAAACCACCATGCACATGCATTGAATATAAGGAACATAAATATCACTATGAATATACACAACACATACATGAGTCCATATCTCAGTTCACAGTCCTAGACGCCAACCCATACTGGGCTGGGCATGACACCTGGCTTAAATTATTTTGTTAACTGTAGATGCACTGAAATGCAAATAAATTTTGATATTACAGAGTTGGGGTTTATCAAATAATTACGGTATTCCCAAGTAGAAGTAATATGGTATACTGTTGTATTTCATTTAGTGTTAAAAAAGGCACATGTACCGTCAGAGTATTTTTATACTTGTTGCTCATTGACACCCGCAAATTATAAACAATATCCTGGACATAGATTTTGTAGTTAAATCAAAATGGTGATGTGGATATTGGCTATTATTTCTGGGCATCATAAAATGGGGGAGAATCCCGGGACATCCCTGGGAGAAGAAATTAAACATTCTTCTCTCTTTTCGCCAACGTCGAGCAGTTGAGTACAAAGTGTCAAACAATTTGAAAACCGTGTTTGAGAAGACTAGCGACATATATTCCCTGCTAACAGAAATGCCTTTTAATTAAATATGGAGGTTAAAAAACATGTATTTTGTGTATTGTTTTGAATAGGCATCGTATGGTTTGACAAGTTAGATGTGCACAACAATGTGCAATGGCGAATGGACATATCATTTAAACCAGCACTTTTTTTTTTGGTGACACTAATGTTGACATTCTGTAGGCTAATGTGATGATAAATTATAAATCCTCCATTATTTATTATATGTAATGTATATACTGTAGCTATAACTAGTTAACCCTTGTGAAGGAGTTTAGATTTAAAATGGATCACATTTCCCTGATTTCCTCCCTATCTGGAAGAGATCAGTCAAAGTTTAGTTTGGTACAGTTCTCTTGGAATTAAAGAAGTAAACATCTACCCACTATTCATTCACTATTATTACCAACTGTAATAATGTCTCTCAGAAGTGTCAAATAACCAAACATGGTTAAATATAAAGAGGTTTTGTTAATAACTCTGCATATACGTAGAAATGAAACCAAAACCAAAGTTCTATGAAGAAAAACAGACAGAAGCGCCTATACTTGGTAAACTAAAACACAACAAACGCAAGAAGGCACTATCAAGAACTAAACAATGGCAGGTTTAGCAAATACTAAATAAGGTAACAGAAACTCAACTACTTCAAAAGCCTATACACAGAACTTGGTACTCACAAATTCAAGTGTAGATATCAGATACCTTTCAAAACAGAATTAGAAGTGAAACCAGCAGGAAACCACTTCCAAATTACTTCCATATACTTTACAGGAACAATGACCCAGCAACTAACCAAACAGGACTAGAACCTTAAATACAGAGGGTAAGGGGAGACAAACGACACACAGCTGATGGGAATGAACTAATCAGTCCTGGTTGTCCTTCAGACTAGTGGAGGAAGTGGATCGTTACACCATCAATGTGGAACATTGATTGAATTTCTGCCATGAAAGATCAGTTTTATTCTAGCTAGAAACTTACCTTGGCTTCTCCGCAGCCAAAAAAACATCCTAGAGACTTAGATGCTACAGCGTGTAAAAAAGAGCAGTTCACTAAAGATGGGTTGTACACAGTTTCCTCATAGTTTGCTATCTATTTGTAACACTAGAGGATGTTCTTCCTCCAAAAAAAGTATAAGGAAAAATCTGCGAGCAAAAATACAGATGAATAATTATTAAAAAAACTCGTAATCCAGTATAATTTATTAGCCAGCCTCAAGTTCAACTCAGTGGACGAGCCCCCAAAATTGTTGGCCCCGCTGGTCTAGTGGGTGTCAGGGAGGTGTGTATTTATAAACACAGCAGTCGTGTCTGTGTTTAGAAACAAAGATGCATAAACTTAACCTGTTAAGGATTGGTGTACCGCAGACGGTACAAACAGGCTGCTTTTAGTATTACTTGATTAAAATCACTTTTCATACAAATGCTATTTTTACTATATGTCTGATATGTACATAAAGCTTATAATCTCATGCAATTAGCTAACATATCCAATTTACAATAAAAAGCCATGTTTAATGTGACGTGAGTGCATTGTAAAAAAACCTGGGCCCGGTTCCCCAAAACGTTCTTATCGCTAAGTAGTTCTTAACCTATTCCTTAACCTCTCTCTTAACCTAATGGCACGGTTCCCGAAACGTTCGTACGCTAAGTATATCTTCTGTAAGTCACACTTTCGTAAGGTTGGTCTGGACCATTCGTAGCTCTCTCTTAGCGTTGTTTGAGCTCAAACCGCTAGTCG
>JACXGM010040192.1:0-10372 GCA_016801145.1 Umbra pygmaea
CCTCAAAATCCAGTGACTGTTTATCCAGCTGTTCATCGTCTTCTTCGTCTGTGACAATGACGTGTATCATTTGTTTGATGACACCTTCGGGTAGCTCCACTTCCTCTACATCTTCTTGATGTGAGGTCTTTGGAGAAATATTGTGAAATTGTGAACATCAGTAAATGTATTGACAGAAGGGAGTGTTTAAAATATCTCATAAAACACAACTAAAGACACCGACCTCTAAATCATGGAACTGTGTCTCGTGGTAGTTGTTCAGCATCCTCAGACCCTTCCAGCTCCAGGTCAGAAATGTGTTCTTCACAGGGTGCCTCCCATTCCTGAAGTGTGTCAGCAATTGTTTAACAGGTTATAAAAATGTTACTACAGTATGGACAAAAATATATAATGTGACGGCACAACTACTTACATTAAAAAGTCACTAAAATGTTGCCATCTTCGCCTTTTGTAGGACAGTTCAAACACACCACATTATCTTTTTTTTCTGAGGCAACAATTTATAGTTGAAGTAATATAACACAGCCATAATCATAATACATACTGGTATCCATGATAATCATGCATGTTCCACATTTCAACAATTACATGCAATAACTCCAGACTAACACCAGACCAGAACATCATTACCATTGTGTCTGTGAAAGTGACACCAAATAAACACATTGTTATGGCCGGAATGAACCATATGCACAGAAGGCTCCTGAGGCAGCTCATTCATTTGTGTCAGCTGTGTTGTAACAGCATATTCTGTTAAATTCTTCTTACATGTTCACTCTGACACTGAATATCTTGTTTTCACAATAATAAATATTTGGACACGCATAAATCCTTTTACATAATGTGTTGATTTACTAAATGCAACACCCAACTCAACCGTACATCTCAGAATTTCTCCCAAATTACGTTCTCAGTAAAATATTTTGAATCCTGAATTACGTTATATGCCAACATATTTAGGGTTTTTTACGTTTAAACTGCACATTTCATTATTAGGCTATATTTGTAATTCTATTACGTTGCCCCTGTACATTTCGTTTAGCGGATTTATGCGAGAACATTCCATACATTCCATAGCGTTCGAAATTATATTGCAACATTCACAGTTAAGGTTAGGTATGAGGATACTATAGTTTAAGGTTAGATATGACGTTACTGAGGTTAAGGTTAGGATTAAGGTTAGGGTTAACATTACAAAAAACCGACAATCATCTGTGTGCATGACGCATGCAATGTAGAACAAAACCAACACAAAGTGGCAGTCTGGATTTGAACTCGCGAACACTGGCATGCCAGTCGTGGATTTTTATACCTGTCCACCATCCCAGACCTCCACCCTAGCAAAACCTTCGCTACTTACATGCTACGTCATGATTTTCATATGTTCAATACAAACGTAATTGACCCTCTCATACGTTCATATTTAACATATTTCGGTTTTACAAAATAGTTCCCTCAGAACGTATTTAATGGGATTTAGGGCTGCCCAACTGGGTCCATGTAGACCTCTTTCATTACATCATCAATAATGGTGGCAACAACACACCTGGCTGCACTGGAAACAAATGAGCTTACTAAAGAGCCTTCTGTGCATAAGGTCCATAGAAAATTTTAAACTTATCATATTTTTTGTGATGAAGCCCATCTGGCGTCATATGTAAATTCTACTGACAAAGGTGGGAATATGTAGATGTAGTAGTATTGCAGAATGTCTCACCTGAAGAACTTCATTATATATGTCCCTTAGTCTCCTTCTGTGGTTGTAAGAGTTAGTTATCATGAACAGAGCACACATTCCTCCCCATATAGTGTTTTTTAACCATGTATGCTGTGTCATGACCTTTTCTTGTGAAAAAGCTCTCACATCTGCCCCTGTGATACACCGGAAACATCCCTACAATGTAATCATCATAACAATTATTTTCCTGTGTTTATGCACGGACCCTGTTTAGATCATCAGGAAATATTCTAACATTTATGATGATGTTAAAATAGCCGGGATGACATTAAAATAGCCTATACTACACTCCTTGATGGCCTATAGATGTTCAAAGGCCTATTGGATACGTGGCCTGTGCATGGTATTTGCGTTACCTGTCCGTTTTCATTTCGGCGCAACCACGTGCTGTCTAGATAATTGAAGAGCATAGGCTAATTATTCACAGAAGAGGGAAGCTGCGTTTTCAGCAAAAAGAGACATTGAGAATATGTTTTTTTAACATTTTTATTGATTCAAACATGGGATAACAAAGCACATATCACAGTATAGAGATGTTTTATTTGTCACACGCTATGCAAATATAAATATTTTATTTCCATTTCAAAATTTAGGTAATTTCATTGCAAAGTCAGGAACTTTAGCAATAGAATTGTCAAAATGTAGACTTTTGTGCTGGATTTTTAAGATTTTTAAGACCTTAAGAAGGATTTTATCACAAATTAGATTTGGACATATGGGGATTCAATGGGATAATCAGGTGAGGTATTTTACAGGAAATCATATATGACCACCTATGGGCAAGGTCAAATCCATGGCCGCGGGAACTAGGGGTGCTGAGGGTGCTGCAGCACCCTCCGCTGACAGCACGTGAAAATGAAATGATATTAGCTACTTCAAATAAAGTTTTAGTTTTTCAGTCGGTTTTTAATTTTCCACCTTTATTCATAAAATTGTTCAAAATATACTTTTGTCTACAATAGAATATATATATTTAGAATTTCAGATTTCTTTTCAAATCCGTCAGAATAAAAAATCTAATCTAAAAATGAATCAATGTCAGATAGACCGTCATCAACAGAACTTCTGCTAACTCCCAGCACCTCATCGAGCTGTTTAACGTTACTTGGATCAGACAATGAGCAGGATGTTGTTGATGACGCTAGCAGCAGGACTATCGGTAAGACTCTCTATGTGCCCCCCCCCCCAAACATTGAGTTCCCCCCAGGGTCCAACGTTAACTTTTTAATCACTGGCCCGGACTGAATTTTTACTGGCCCATATTAAGTAAAAATAAATACAAATCTGTGATTCTTTGCGTAAATGCAGGGTTAATTGTCTGTGTGTGTAACCAAAAAACGACATCCATTAATGTATTTTCCCCTCTTCACAACATGGTAGGTGATCACATGTACAGAGGTTAATTTTGTGTATCTCAAACTAAGTGTGGCTGAGTTCACACGTTTTGTGAAGTTCCTGAATAAAAACAAAATTACCAATAACGGGAGTTAATTAGTAACCAGTGATCTATGATATGAATAGAAATAATATAAAATGTTTAATTAACTAGTTAGTTATAAACACCCATTATCTGGTTATTTAGGTTTTATTTAACTTCCCAAAATGGGTAACCCCAGACGCAATTAGTTGGTAAAGCACAACAAATACTGCAGTAGTCTACATGTGTCCTAGGATTTAGTAATATGAACCAAATATATTGTCAGGATAATTTGACATCTTTTTTCTTTGTGATTTTTCTCTTTAATTCTGCCTTGTCGGTAGCTCCGCAACTCCTTGTACAGATCTGTGAGATGACGAGGGGTAAGCTGCACACATGGTTCACTCAACCACGTCGCCCCAGCCATGGATAATTTTCGCAGTGTTCACCCAAAACGGAGGACTTTAGTCGGATCATGAACAGGATGATTATGTTCACCGACTATTCTTCTGCGATTGAATTTACAGGTGATTTTAAATAGCTATGTAGAAAATATGTGTATCACAATATAATTTAAACTATTTTTTCATGGAATTCAAAGGATTTAGAAGTAGTAAATATAATTACTGTATTTAAGATAATTTTATACATACATTTACATTTAATATTAATATGTTTTCCATAATCAACGACAACGATAGGGATGAATTCTAACAAAAAGCCTCTAATTGGCTGCTCCATTAAGGTTTGAAAAGACGCAGTCAAATCTGATTTGTTTTTTTGCCCTAGTTAAATACATAAAAAGATTGGAAGGAAATTACTAAAAACTGTTTACCGAAATCACCTAGGTATATTTGGCCAATGTCCACAGCATAATTTTATTTTATTAGCATGTTCAAGGTAACAAGCTGATATATCATGGTGCAAAATAATGGCATAAGAAACACATTTTGGCTATAAGTTTGTTGGCTATGTGGGATTAAAGTATTACAATGGGCAAAAGAAACAATGCTGTAGCCCTAGTGGTGAAAAAAGGGCATCCATAAGCAGAGGTTTCCTGTGGACAGATTACAGTGTAGGCCCTCTCCCACAGTGGATGATATCTAGAGTGGGAGGAAAAGACACAAGTTAACAAAAGAATAATGTTGCCTTAAATTAGTCATTCAACCTAATTCGCCTTCCGCCTAATTAGCAAATAGGCCTAAATTTACCAGGCCTAAATATACCAGGCCTAAATATTTAAAGTCATTTTTTACCACACTTTGTCTTATTTACTTTTCTTGTAAAAAATATATTCAATATGATTGTTAATGTTATATCTTAATGTTAAATGTTAAATCTAAATGTGGTCGGTAAAATTAAATACACTGCTCAAAAAAATAATGGGAACACTAAGAAAACAAATCCTAGATCTGAATGAATGAACAAATCGTATGAAATACATTCGTCTTTACATCGTTAAATGTGCTGACAACAAAATCACACAAAAATGATGAATGGAAATCAAATTCATCTACCCATAGAGCTCTGGATATGGCGTCAAAATCAAAATATGTGGAAGACCACACTACAGGCTGATCCAACTTTGATGTAAAGTTTTTAAAACAAGTCAAAATTAGGCTCAGTAGTGTGTGTGTCCTCCACGTGCCCGTATGAAACCCTTACGATGCCTGGGCATGCTCCTGATGAGGTGGCGGATGGTCTCCCGAGGGATGTCCTCCCAGACCTGGACTAAAGCATCCGCCATCTCCTGGACAGTCTGTGGTGCAACATGGCGTTTGTGGATGGAGCGAGACAGGATGTCCCAGATGTGCTAAATCGGATTCAGGTCTGGGGAACGGGCGGCCCAGTCCATAGCATCAATGCCTTCCTCTTGCAGGAACTGCTGACACACTCCAGCCACGAGGTCTAGCATTGTCTTGCATTAGGAGGGACCCAGGGCCAACCGCACCAGCATATGGTCTCACAAGGGGTCTGAGGATCTCATCTTGGTACCTAATGGCAGTCAGGCTACCGCTGGCGGGCACATGGAGGGCTGTAAATGTCACCCCACACGATTACTGACCCACCGCCAAACCGGTCATGCTGGAGGATGTTTCAGGCAGCAGAATGTTCTCCACGGCGCCTCGAGACTCTGTCTCGTCTGTCACATGTGCTCAGTGTGAACCTGCAGTAATCTGTGAAGAGCAAAGGGCGCCAGTGGCGAATTTGCCAATCTTGGTGCACGGTTTGACAAACGTTCTGCACGGTGTTGGGCTGTGAGCACAACCCCCACCTGTGGACGTCAGGCCCTCATACCACCCTCGTGGAGTCTGTTTCTGACCGTTTGAGTGGACACATGCACAAATGCGGCCGGCTGGAGGTCATTTTGGAGGGCTCTGGCAGTGCTCCTCCTGCTCCTCCTTGGAGGCGATTGTGGAGCCAAGTTCAGCATTGTCCAAAAATCCACATTTTGACGATGTTATTACAACAATTCCTAACTTTGCACTGCCCGCTATTGGCCAAATATGGTTTCCCATTGAATCTGTCACCTGATTTGAATACTACAGCTGCTCACCTTTGTAGTGGGAAAATAATGTTGTTCACAGGACCAAATATTGACTATCTCCACATTGGGCTGCACAAGGCATGTTTTTGTTTCCACATAACTATTCTGGCTGGCTGACCAGAATGTTGGAGGATTCTAAAGTAAAGTGTTTGTTTCCCCCCCGGGGAGGGACAGTTCAATATCATGTAAATGTGTGAGGCCCATTCTTTTGTATTGGTATTCGCGCCAGTACGGCGGTTCCACAGGAAACGTATGTTTTCCCCCCTCAGAAGGGACATTTCAATTACATGTGAATGTTATGACACTGATCTATTGTTGCCACTGAGGCTTGCGCCAGCAAGACTGTGCATAATTTAATTATGTATGTGGGGGTACCAAGCCCGTTTGTTCTAACCCTAGCCAGATGAAGTGATCACCATTTGCCATGCAACGGGGGAGGAGTTTTGGGGAGCACCTGGGCACGAAGGTTAAAAGTGCTCTGTGTTAGATTTGATAGTTGAGTTCTAATCGTAACCGAGACTCCGGGCAGATTATTGCCCTAGATGTGTGTTAATCTCTAGGATAATTGTAGTTTGGTAGTCTGAAGGATTTCAGAAAGTGAACTATATTGGGTATGTAACTTGTATTTCATTGTCCGGTTGTAGTGTTGTATTCTATGCCCTGCAACTGGAATTAAATGTAATTTTGATTGTATACCGAGTTCCGTCTGAGTCTGATACAGTTATTCCCGGTAAACCTCCGGAGGAGAGTTTTCGGGAGATACTATCTACCCGGTTAACTGCATTCACTAGTAGTCTGTTCATATAAGACTCACACACACACACACTTTGCTAGCAAGCTATTCCAGGCTTCGGGTTGCAATCCCTGAGGCGCGGCTATCCCGCAGCGTTCGTCCTCAGCTGGCAGAAAAGGGATTTTTGTGTACAAGTTGACAGGGGAGTAAGTTCAGCCCATACCTGGGCATTCCTTTATCCCTCGCCCCTATCGTGCAGTTCAGCTTTCCCGGGAGGAATTTCTGATTTTAGGGTCGAGTCAATGTACCTTAGATCTTGTACAGCTGTTGCAGTCGTTTATGTGATGACAGGTTAGCCCGTCCATATTGTATACTTTGGTGTGAGTGTAGTAGTGTCCAGGGTTAGCTACCTTGGCTGATCCAGAGTTCACGCGGGCGAGGCCCTGGTTTGATCTTGCTTAGCTAACACAAACACATGAAGTCAGATTTATAGATATTAAATATCTACGAGGCAACTAAGATCAATAAGATCATTCTCCACGCTTTTCTATTAAGCTATTAATTATCTGTTTAACTCAGAACAATTATTAAGGGAAAGGGAAATATATCAATTATTAATTGTATCCTTTTACCTTACTACACCTTTCCAATGATACCTAACATGTCCAGGTCTACTGTGGAATTTTTGAGAAAATATTTAACTAAAAAATCCACATTTTGGCCACAATTCCTGACCTTGCACTGCCCCCACTTGGCCAAATACGGTTTCCTGTTAAATCTGTCACCTGATTCAACACTTCAGCTCCTCACCTTGCCAATGATAACTCACATGTCCAAATCTACTGTGGAATTTTGAAGAAATGATTTAACCCAAAAATCAACATTTTGGCCACAATTCCTGACCTTGCACTGCCCGCTATTGGCCAAATATGGTTTCCCATTGAATCTGTCACCTGATGTGAATACTACAGCTGCTCACCTTTCCAATGATACCTAACATGTCCAGATCTACTGTGGAATTATATAGAAAAGATTTAACCCAAAAATCCACATTTTGACAATGTTATTACAACAATTCCTGACTTTGCACTGCCCCCACTTGGCCAAATATGGTTTCCCGTTAAATCTGTCAAAAGATTCACAGACTACAGCTCCTCCCCTTTCCAACGATACCTCACATGTCCATATCACTTTAGAATGTTGGAGAAAAGATTTAACTGAAAAATCCACATTTTGACAATGTTATTACATCCATTCCTGACTTTGCACTGCCTCCACTTGGCCAAATATGGTTTCCCGTTAAATCTGTCACCTGACTCACAGACTACAGCTCCTCCCCTTTCGAATTATACCTCACATCTCCATATCTACTGTGGAATTTTGGAGAAACGATTTATCCTATAAATCCACATTTTGACAATGTTATTACAACAATTCCTGACTTTGCACTGCCCCCACTTGGCCAAATATGGTTTCCCGTTGAATCTTTCACCTGATTCACATACTACAGCTCCTCACCTTTCGAATTATGCCTCACATGTCCATATCTACTTTGGAATTTTGGAGAAATTATTTAACCCCCCAAAAAAAACATTTTGGCCACAATTCCTGATTTTGCACTGCCCCCTATTGGCCAAATATGGTTTCCCGATAAATCTGTCACCCGATTCACATACTACAGCTCCTCACCTTTCCAATGATACCTAACATGTCCAGATCTACTGTGGAATTATAGAGAAAAGATTTAACCCAAAAATCCACATTTTGACAATGTTATTGCAACAATTCCTGACTTTGCACTGCCCCCACTTGGCCAAATATGGTTTCCCGTTAAATCTGTCAAAAGATTCACAGACTACAGCTCCTCCCCTTCCCAACGATACCTCACATGTCCATATCACTTTAGAATGTTGGAGAAAATAATTACCTGAAAAATCCACATTTTGACAATTTTATTACATCCATTCCTGACTTTGCACTGCCTCCACTTGGCCAAATATGGTTTCCCGTTAAATCTGTCACCTGACTCACAGACTACAGCTCCTCCCCTTTCGAATTATACCTCACATCTCCATATCTACTGTGGAATTTTGGAGAAACGATTTATCCCATAAATCCACATTTTAACAATGTTATTACAACAATTCCTGACTTTGCACTGCCCCCAGTTGGCCAAATATGGTTTCCCGTTGAATCTTTCACATGATTCACATACTACAGCTCCTCACCTTTCGAATTATGCCTCACATGTCCATATCTACTTTGGAATTTTGGAGAAATTATTTAACCCCAAAAAAAATACATTTTGGCCACAATTCCTGATTTTGCACTGCCCCTTATTGGCCAAATATGGTTTCCCGATAAATCTGTCACCCGATTCACATACTACAGCTCCTCACCTTTCCAATGATACCTAACATGTCCAGATCTACTGTGGAATTATATAGAAAAGATTTAACCCAAAAATCCACATTTTGACAATGTTATTACAACAATTCCTGACTTTGCACTGCCCCCACTTGGCCAAATATGGTTTCCCGTTAAATCTGTCACCTGATTCACAGACTACAGCTCTTCCCCTTTCCAATGATACCTCACAAGTCCATATCTACTGTGGAATTATGGAGGAAATCCAGCTCATTTGCTGAAAGAGTCATTTTTTTAAGGTGGAATCGAAACCTAAGTAGAACCGGCGCGAATGTGGAGTTAAGTTCAGCGTTGTCAGCTACATCATCTCGTATTTACAATATAAATCAATAAATGAAACTTCAGGGAAGCCTATAGCTACATTACACAAATATATTAATACAAATTAATTAGTTTAAAGAATATGCTATTGTAAATTGATAACTGCCAATAATAGTGTGTTGTAATTACCATTCTCACTATGTCAATACTTCAGACCTAATAATATGATTAGATAATGTTTTTCAAAACATCAACAGGGTGCTGAGCCGATTTCCAGTTCAGATTCATGTTCCAACGTATTGCCTACTATTAGTACAAGTGGTGTAGCTTGCAGCGCATACTGCTGTCATTCATTTCACTTGATGAGTGACAAGTTCGAATCCCTATGTAATGTGTTTGCCTGATGACACTTTTTGAAATGTTGACTACATTTAATTGCTAATTATAACATTAGTTACAATTCGCATGGGCTCTTTAATCTTATTTAACATGGTTATACAATCGAGTACAGTAAAATAGATGTTTCGCATCAAAGGTGCAGTACCAAAGTAACACATCACACGATCAATGACGTCCCAAGCTTTGTTTCATCAGGTGGAAATCCTCTCCTTGGTATTGTTGCCATGTTGAATATGAAGTTGGTCTAAAACAAACAATCTCCATCAGACATATTGATAATGACTTGTTGTATACCACATCAACTGGCCCGTACCTCAGTTGGTTGCGTTGGGTAGCCTACAGTAGGCCTATTAATAATGTGAAATGCACGAGATTGAATACAGGTGATTGTTAATTTATTTTTAAACCAAAGTATTTTAATCACAATACTTTTAACTGACTGACGCCATGATAATATTTCATCTACAGCACCCTGAATTATACACCAGGTGCGCAGTTTGACTAATAAACATCATGAATTAAAAAGTGTGGGATGATAGGTTGACCCTCGGACGTCACCAAATCATTTGACAAATTTTGACAGTCAAGATCTTCAGTTAGACAATTGGCGCTTCAAGGCCAAAGTCTATGCATAAAGGGCGGTACACACTAACAAGACTTAACAACTCGTTGGTGCGACTGTACAGACTGTACGGTTGCCCGCGTCGGGACGAAATTGCCTTGGTCTTTGGGTAAAAAATAGCTCCGAACACACTGCGATGACACGACCGAGAGCCCAAGCCCCTACTACATTGTGCGCATGCGTGAGAGTAAATATCTCTCCATACCGGCAGGCGGGGCTAATCTGTA
>JACXGM010040193.1:0-10385 GCA_016801145.1 Umbra pygmaea
TGCTAGTAAGCTTTTTTTGTGACTTGAGGCTAAGCTGTTTACAGGCCCTCTTGAGGAATCTAATGTTTAAGTTTATGGGTCGACTTGATGAGTCACGAAAATACATTATAGTAAGGCTCACAAGTCCCAGGTGTAGCTCGGTCCGATATCAATCACACCTATGGAAGCATTGGTATGAGTGCCTTTTAAGATTTTTGTAGAAAAAGGGTGTATTCTATATGTTTTAGTAATGATGTATTTTGTGTGGTGTATGTCCTGTTGTTGGGCCTAGAGCCTGTAATAAAGTTTATATATAATTGTTTTGTAGACACAATTATTTTAACATCTCGTTTTTATGAGCTGTATGCCAAAATCATCAGTATTAAAACAATAAATGACATGAAATATTTCAGTTGGTGTGCAATGGATCTAAAATATATGAAAGTTTAATTTTTATCATTACATTATGGAAAATGATGAACTTTATTACAATATGCTAATTTCTTGAGAAGGACCTGTATGATTAGGTCATTATTCCTGTTTGGAGAAAGTCACTTCAAACAGAGGTTCTCACCTTACACAAAACTTCTGCAATGCTTAGTGCAAATGCGAACTCAAACGGCTCAAAACTCTCACTTTAGATAATTAAAGGAGACGTAAACCAATGACATTTGTAATAAATATCATATATTCTTGACCTGCAATGTAAATTATGTTCTTCTGGATATGTAGGAACATTTACTTTTCTATATTTTAATTGGCTGATCAACACCTAAGAAATAGCAGATTTTAGCTTGATAAATGTGACATTTGGCATAGTTATTAAAAGTACTCGTATCGGTACTTACCAAAATGAAATACTAGGGGTGGAACGGTACATGTATTCGTATTGAATCTAAACTGTACATGGATCGGTGCATGAATTTACACGGAGAATACACGGTATAAAAATAAATTAAACTTGCGTGCAAATTACATTAATTAATTTGCACGCGAGTTTAATTTATTTTTATACCGTGTATAAAAATAAATTTAACTCGCATGCAAATTAATTAATGTAATGCGGAACTACCGTTAGATGTAGTAGGTTGTTTATTAACACCTAATCTGTAGCCGCGCCTTAGCTCTGAAGCTAGCCGAGCTCCACCTATGCATTGTACCAAACTCGTACCTAACAGCGATGTCTGAACCGAGGTATGAACCGAACCGTGACTTCTGTGTACTGTTCCACCCCCATGAATTACTCTGTACTTGTACTCGATCCATAAAAAGTGGTATCGGACCATCCCTAACCCTTATGGCTAAATTTCTCGCTTATTGTAATTGTTGGTATTATTATTAGGGGTACTCCGATACGGAGTAACCCTATTGTAATTGTTGGTATTATTAGGGGTACTCAGGAGTAACCCTATTGTAATCATTAGTCCTATTATTCTTCTGCCCTAAATTTCTTAATAACATAAAAAGTACATGGTAAAACTTTGTCCCATTAAACTATAGCTCATGAGTACCTACCACACCGAGGCCCGTCCCGATTTCTCCAACAGGGGTGCTATAGCACATGACTCAGTTAATTTCATTATGATCCCATATCCACCCAGATTAACCTAGAGTGCTACATTTTTGTACACCTACCTTATTTCCCGTGATGAACAAAAAAGCGTTAAGAACCCATAAATTGCACTGGATATAGATTAAGATGAAGTCCCCTCTACACTTATACTGGAGCATTTTGGAAAAATTCTGATGTAAAAATGTAGCGGAGTCCTATGGAAACGTAAAATGCTGTCACACAGCTTAATTTCTCCCTTATTTCAAATCATTTCAAAATCTCTGTATGTTTCCATGATGGGTGCAGTCAGTGATGACCTGTACTCAAATTTCAGTCATTGTTTGGAGCAGTCTTTTTATAGCACCTAAAGTTTTAGATTTTTTTGTCATTTAACAGTGGAGTTATGGGATTTTACTTCAAAAAATCTCCATAC
The DNA here is from genome assembly GCA_016801145.1 of Umbra pygmaea. Lineage (NCBI taxonomy): Eukaryota > Metazoa > Chordata > Actinopteri > Esociformes > Umbridae > Umbra > Umbra pygmaea. Next base: position 1,965 of record JACXGM010040193.1, read on the forward strand.
TTATACAGTAAAATTGTTTGATTTTGAGTAAGGGTGTAGTCAGAGATGTCTTTAACTATAATATATCAGTTATAAGCTGGAATTATGGAGCAATGTCGTTTTATTGCAGCTACAACTTGAGATTTAAAGTAATATTACAGTAAAAATGTTTGACTTCACTTGGAATAACCTCCATATGAATACAGTGAAATTGTTATATTTTAAATATTGGTGTTTTTAGAGATTCAAACTCAAATATTTTAGCCACTGACTGGATTTATGGAGCAAAATAGTTTTTTAGCACTTCAACTTTGAGATTTGACAATTACTTGATATGATTAAAAATAGAGTAACATTTTTCGTTTTTATTTCTTGAAAATCTAAATCCAATAATCTTATTATTATGTACTTAATATATAAACTTTAACATCTTATTCTGAAAAAAGGAAGTGCTAAGACCGTAGATCTGCGCCGTTTAATACATTTACCAAAAGTACTAGTATATGCCAGCAGCATAGCACCCTGTATTCCACAGCTGGTTTGCTTATAAAGCTAAGCAGGGTTGGGCCTGGTTAGTCCCTGGATGGGAGACCAGTGCTGCTGGAAGTAGTGTTGGAGAGCCAGTACGGGGCACTCCTCCCTCTGGTCTATAGATAATTTGAAATGTGATGGGGACATCTGCCCTGCGTAGGGTGCAGTCTTTCAGGTGGGACGTTAAACGGGTGTCCTGACTCTATGTGGTCATTAAAAATCCCATGGCACTTATTATCGTAAGAGTAGGGGTCTTAACCCCGGTGTCATGGCCAAATTCCCAACCATGCCTCACTTCAAACATGGCCACCTAATAAACCCCCTCCTTCCTATTTGGCGCACCATGTTTAACATCAACCATTGGTTTGTAAAGACCTGATTTTGGTCACCGAATTTGCCGTTACGGGCGCAGACATCTTGGTTGTGGATGTGACGATTTTAAATGAGAGGGAGGAGTAATCTAGCTAGCTAAAGATATTAATTGGTATGCTAATAAAACAGTATTAAAACAAAATGTAACGTTACTTACCGGAAAAAGACAATAAAAAAAAAATGAACATCATGATAAATTGCAGAAGGCTTAAATCTAGCGATTGATATCATATACTCATTATGGAAATGATTATTACCTCAGTAAATCAAGAATATTAGGTCTGTCATTCTCATAAACTTTTGTAGAAACCAAACTCTTTTGCAACCAGGCGTATCGCCCCCAGCTGGAATTCAGATAGAATGCAGGTTTAAGGCACTTCCTCATTTGTGTCAATTTTCCAAACAAGCCTGCAGACGAAATACCACAGTGACTTGGAAGAAGACATTGTGGACGAAGCTATACAGTTCATGGAGTTTTGTACAGAATGAGGTGAGCAGCACGTCAAAGTCGGCAGTGGAGTTACTAAAACTACAGGCCTAATAATCATACAATAAACAAACTATGGAGCCTCGATATTAAAGAATAGAGATTTAATTCCAAAATTCGCTAAAAAAATTGCATTGGTGAAAAATATGTCCATTGAACACGAAATTCTTTGTGAGTTGGATTTCAAGGACATAATCAAGGCGTTTTCTACAAATAAACAAGAGGAAAGCACTGCTAAAAAGTTAAATCACTGCTATCCTACACTCACCTAAAGGATTATTAGGAACACCATACTAATACTGTGTTTGACCCCCTTTCGCCCTCAGAGCTGCCTTAATTCTACGTGGCATTGATTCAACAAGTGCTGAAAGCATTCTTTAGAAATGTTGGCCCATATTGATAGGATAGCATCTTGCAGTTGATGGAGATTTGTGGGATGCACATCCAGGGCACGAAGCTCCCGTTCCACCACATCCCAAAGATGCTCTATTGAATTGAGATCTGGTGACTGTAGGGGCCATTTTAGTACAGTGAACTTATTGTCATGTTCAAGAAACCAATTTGAAATTATTTGAGCTTTGTGACATGGTGCATTATTCTGCTGGAAGTAGCCATCAGAGGATGGGTACATGGTGAAGCTGCTCGATTATGGAAAAAATCATAATCACGATTATTTTAGTCAATATTGAAATCACGATTATTTAAATCGATTACTCATTGATTTTGCAAATTTGCAGTTGTTGATTTTGAAAAACAGTGAAAATATTCTGACATCAGGATTGGGTGCATTTTACTTTGTTGAGGGTGACCAGCACACACAGTTCGTTTGAATGTTTGGATTTGATTAGACAGCAATGTCTTTCAATTATATTTGCAAATAAGTTATATATATATATATTTATTATATTTAATAAATTAACACTTCTAAAGAACGAGAACATGATTAACTGCTCAATTTCGTTGCTTCGGTACTGATATGCGCAATCTAATACTCAAGAAAAATGTTTCAGGAACCAACGCTGCAAGGACACAAATAAAATATCCTAAACAACACTCAAATAGACAAAGCTGATAAGCTAACTAACTAACAAAGTACCTGCGTTGCTGTGAGGTAAACTCATGGAGCTGCTGCAATCACCTGTAATATATAAAATATGTAGCTCATAGATCAATACTCTGCCTTTATCACCACTTCTGCACAGCATTTCTCATATAAGTGTTGATAAGTATATTCTATATAATCATGTTTAAATACAGTTTGAACAGTTTATAATGGTATTACTAGATGAGAGAGTTATATGGCTATAGTTAAGGGCCTTTAGGGAGATTCTAGGACATGTAGACAGACAGGGAGACATGTTCAGGGTCAAGATAAGACTTTCCTTCAGGAGAGGAGACGAAGGAAGCAAGGCCAAAGAATGACGTGGGGGGGGAGAGAGAGAACCCTTACAGTCGTATATTATAACATCAGAATAAGCTTTAGCTTATGGCTTAGGACTTATTTTTTTATTTATTTATTTAACCTTTATTTAACCAGGTAAGTTGACTAAGAACAATTTCTTATTTACAGCAACGACCTGGGAGCAATTAGGGTAAAGTGTCTTGCCCAAGGACACAACGACAGTTTGCTCAGTCGGGAATCAAACTGGCAACCTTCTGACTACAAGTCTGACTCCCTACCCACTAAGCCATCTGCGCCCTAACTCTGTTATATATTAGACTGCTTATAACTATATGATCTATTGTAGGTTAGACTGTAATTCCATCACAGGTCTAATACATGGAGATGCAATTCAGACTAATAGAACAGGACATTTTACTGACAGGACATTTAGACAGATAGGGGTTACTGAGTTATTCAGAAAGGAGTACACTTCGTAGTATGGACACTCAAGGATAGGGGCAGTGGCCTTTACATTAAGAGATAGTAACCAGATAAGAGGTTGAGGTGACCGGCACATGTTCTCACATGAGACAAGTCACGAGTTGAGGAGATAGGGGTCTCCTTCGAGAAGGTATGTGAACAACAATGCAAAGGCTATATAACCCACATCCATAAGAGCATTCGGGGCATTTTCTTCACACCAAGTCTTGATTTCCTTGTTATGAGATGACCCTGTTTCCGTAACGAGAAGTACTTAATTAAACATTCTATTATCTACCACAACCTGACTCCTGAAACTATCATTTCAACGAAGATCTTACCAGACTGAATTTAACACTTAACAATATGGCGCGCAACGAATACACTCAATATTTTCGATAACTTGACTCGATTTTCCTGGAGACCAACACATTGTCTGCTGTTTTGAGGAAACGAGCTGAAGGCTGCTGTCTTGGGAGAAATCTGAGAGAAAGAACTTTGAGGACCTGCTATCGCACAGCTGTGTTGAGAGATAAGGCTGAGAGCCATTGTCTTGGAGGCCAAAACTGAAGAAGACGAACTACACCAATAGTGAACCTGACCAGAATTGATGAGAGGGGTCCAGTTGCTATAGGTGTCCAGTTGCTTTACAAGTCTTGGAGCCAGCTGAAATGGAAGGTGCCATGGGTCAAGAGGTGAGCCAAATGCAGAACACGTCTTGATACAACACAGTAACAATTTCACTGACAGAGAGTAGAAGTAATTTTAATAGAAATGACGAGGAGAACCCTGTATATATGTATATGATCTTAAGAGATGTTTAGAATATGTTAACAGGAGGAGTAAGACTGGAGTCGGGGAATGTGAATTGATTTTAGAATGTGATAAATGCCTGAGCTGGAGCCACAAATGTAAATATAGATAGTGGGTGGCCTATTCTATTTTATTATTTTTCATATATGTGGTAAGATGTTACACTCTGTCTTACATTGCAATGTCAAATGTTTAAACAAAATAGGTGTACGTTGATGACACATTGTATCTGTTTAATTAGAACTGGAGATTAGCAACTCCAAACAACTGGGATTACCTAAAAACTGACGTGTTGGATAAGCTTTTTCAAAACCCGAGGGTAGTGACAGGCAACACATGTAGTGTCTTTTAACCCATTGGATATAGGAGTGAGCCCCCCAACAGCGCGTCTGCTGTCCGCCAACGCGTTGCAAAGCAGGCGGACGGCCGCTCGCAAAATAATGCTAACAAATACCCAACCCAACTGCATGTGATAAGGTGCTTACGTAGGGACGGAACCGACTGGTGTATAGATATATATGCCCATTAAGATCCCTTAGCCGGTTGACAATTGATGAATTTGTAAATAAGAGAGATAAGACGTTAAATATAAAGTAAATTGCTAAATGAGTGAGACCTAATGTTTTAGAAACATCTATGGTCGAACACATGGGGTACCCAAAACATAATGCAAATAAACTGCGGAACCCCGCCAGGCAAAACATTTTGAGAGACGTCTTCACAACGTTTTTCAATCTGCAAATCCTGGGGGGGTGAGACATACATGGTTATATCGTGCAGGTGCAATAATGCCAAGGTACCACAGTAAGTTGTAACTTGTAAATATAAATGCTATAGGGATAAGGCATTAAGGTATAGAGGCGATGCAGAACAGATTAGATTAATTAGGTATAAAATGCTATAGGATAAGGCATTCAAAATGGTAGTTTAGATATGCAGCCTAAAATAATCGTGGAAGGAGGAGTACACGAATTCCAGGGGTGAACAGGGAATAAAAAATGATAAAAGTGAAAAGTGATAAGAGACCCCCCTGAGGCAGCTAGCTAGTAAATAAAATAACTGAGGTGCATGTAGATAAGTGATTGGATCTAATGTAAATATAATGTAAAATAATATGAAAATACACATAAAAACAGGATTGGGGGAATTGTAGATAAGGGGTTAAAGATTGCCCTTTTGTAAAATCTGCTAAAAGTAATGTTTAAGACAAGAGAGGAGGTTTTTTTTAAGACCCAAAAGTAATTGGACATGTAAAATTTTTAACAGACCCAAAAGTAATTGGACAAAACCCAAAAATGAATAGACACTGAACATTTTCCCTTAGGACATAATTTGATTGAATAACTCGGCCCTATATCAGGGTCAATTCAGATGAAAACCATTGAAAATAGAGCTGATTATAAAATTCAAGTTGTCCTATAAAATATTTCTAGACAGAAATAGGAAATACCTCTCTGCTAAATTTTACCCCTCATACAAGACGAGAACAATAATATAGATAAGCGATAAGAAGTACCTCTAAACATTAGGGGCGTAGTCATATTATCAGCTGGCCACTGGTGTTAAACACCACGTACGCCACAAGGTCGAGGACACACGTATTATGCACAGACATAAAAATCAGGTTAGGCTTCTCGGGGGTTTCTGACCCCAGCACACATTGAAAATTAACCCAACAATTTGGCCTAGTCACGAGACACTCCCTTTAAGGTTGACGACACATAGTGGCCAACTAGGATGCACACCCATAAAAGAACGCACATACACCATTTTCAAAAATTGTGGATCACAAATTGGGAGGGGAGGAGCTAAACACGTAGCGTCACTACTAAGGCCTGAGAAGGAATAAACACTACTGATAGGTAACAGAACCCCGAGCAGCATAATAATATAAATATAAAAAGAACTGTGTGTGATACATATTGAAGGAGTAATGAGGAAAATATGAGAAAATAATGATAAGGAGAATGAATAAAAGATTGTTGTTGTACTAACGATCTTAAGCATTTCCACACATATACAGGTGTGAGATACCAGCAGATACCAGAGGCGAAAAGTGAGTGGTCACTCAAATGTTTTTCTTCCCTCATTACATCTGCTTGAATGAATTCTGATATGTGTGAAATGACGATGGAGAGAGTCCATGACCAAATTGATATATTGGATATTTTTGTATATATGCATTGTTACATAAATGTTCATATGTGATTGGAAAATAGGACCTGTTAAGTAGAGTTTACACTTTAGAAGTAAGCTACCGAAAGACATAAAAAAAACTGAGATACCGCATTGACAAGACGCAGTTTAAAGAAACTGATGAAAGAACATTTAAATAAAAGATAACATTTAACAGAAGATTGTTGAAGCTTTCCGTTTCCCTACTATCAAACCAAATAGAAAAGAGATTTAACTTACTCAGCCCCTCCCTGACAACGCAAAAAGGATTTATAAAATTAAAGGCAGAGAAAGAGAGTTTAGAGTTAACACAACATTTTCATTCTTATATTTTTCACTGGGTTGTAAAACTGTTTGTTATGATAGCCGAAAGAACAAAACATTTTTCCACTGTTTATAAGATTGGTTTGTTGTGATAAAATTGGAGTAAAAGAACATTACATTCAATACAGTGTTTAGAGTTGAGACCTGCCAGTTGGAAAGCTGCCAGGTTAATTCCTGACTGTGCCAAATGTTTTACCCCTGAGCAAGGCATTTTACCCTGAAGTTGCTCCAGGAATTTCTTCCTGTGGAGCTGTAAGTCACACTGGACAATAGAGTGTACTAAAATAACTAGAAATATATACATTTGATATAGAGGATTAGACAAATAATTGGGAGAACAAACTTAGAATGCCTATAGTTTAGATAGATTAAAGGCCATGACGACACATGAGATTAAAATAAGAAAAGTTACACACCTGCCGCTTAGTCGAGGTGCATGAGATAAAAATAATAATTAGGATTTAAGAAAAACAAGTCTGCATGCTCTAGAACCAATACAAATGGTTTGATAAATTAAACTTTAGGTCAGTAGACCTTAATTAGGCAAATAAAATATGGTGTAGATAGGGTGCATGTTTCAAGTAGGACACAAACCGAGTTTAATTTGGAAACACTTGGGTCTAAAGCATAGAGAGTGCTAGAGGCACCGAAGCAATGGTCCGTATACTTGACTACCATTTGCGTATTCTTAAATATATAGAAATGAGAAATAAACAATAAAACATGAGCGAGCCAGACATTTAAAAAGGGAAATGTGTCATCAAGCGTCAAATACACCAATTATACTGAACAGATTTAGTCTATAGTATAACTGTCAATCAAAACGCTTGCACCGTCATAGTTACAATTTGATAATAAATTAATACATGTAAAAAGACATGTTAGAGACATAGATAAATAACTGTCTGGGAAGGACAGGATTGGTTTGACTTTCCCAGGGCCCAAAAGAAGAGCTAGAGACAATTAAAGGATAGATATTTTGAACCAGCACCATTTAAGTTTAAACAAGTAAAAATGATGTAGAGCTGGGTATTTTGAATTGGCATATTGAAAATAGGAGTGAATAACATACAGGATAATGTTGACATTTAACAAACGCATATTATGGATAAAATTAGTTTTGTAAAGACTGTACAAAGTACACTAATAGTGTGGAAATATCCCCAAATATATTTTTGATCTAAACATGGAATAATAAGAGGACCCAAATAAACTACAAGACAATATTGACCATATACAATCCACTGCACAGAGGCAGAGGGGAGTTTTTACCAGGCAAGAGTAGGGTCAGAGTAGGGTTATTGAATTGAATGGGATAACAAAGGCTAGAGAGCAGAAGGTTTATTATTTGATAGTATTGTAGAAACGGTTTGTAGTCCAAAAGTGACAGTAGTTGAGAAGAAAGCAGGAGTTGTTAAGGGGTGACGTTTTATTGTCTTTTGAATGATCAACAAAGGATAATAAACGTTACCAGATAATACAGAGTAGGAGTTTTAGGCAGTTGAATATCAATCTAGTGCAGAGATTGAAGATTCAACTGGAGATTAACCTCTTAAGCCTCGCCCCCTAATTGTCAAATTCTACCTAAAAAAACATACCCAAAGTTAAACTCTTGTTACACTGGACCTGAGGCAAGTACAAACATATGGTTGATGTTTTTTTAAAGAAAAGACCTTGATTTTTGGATATGTAAAATTCATTTCAAACAAATATACACAGTGAATATGGCACAGGATGAAATAAAGAAAATGCATAATTATTTTCTGTTTTTATTTTTCTACATCCTCTTTGAAAGAACCCTACAAAGCTATATATTAAGATAGGATACTGGATCCAATTCAAGTCATGTTGTTAAGGGGCTGGCCACATAAGTCTA
>JACXGM010040194.1:0-10384 GCA_016801145.1 Umbra pygmaea
AAAAAATGGTGGAGGCATCAATATTTATTTACCTCAGTACTGGTAAGAAAATGGTGGAGGCATCAATATTTATTTACCTCAGTACTGGTAAAAAAATGGTGGAGGCATCAATATTTATTTACCTCAGTACTGGTAAAAAAATGGTGGAGGCATCAATATTTATTTACCTCAGTACTGGTAAAAAAATGGTGGAGGCATCAATATCTATTTATCTCAGTACTGGTAAAAAATGGTGGAGGCATCAATATTTATTTATCTCAGTACTGGTAAAAAAAATGGTGGAAGCATCAATATTTATTTACCTCAGTACTGGTAAAAAAATGGTGGAGGCTATATTTTTTGTTTCAGAGGATTGCATCTAACAGATGGCTGGCTCTCAAATGCAGTGATGTGTCACTCAGGTCTGGTCACATAAATAGCTCATGTGGTCTAAACCTACCAATTTCACTGAAGTATGACATGGCTTTTATCTGCAACTGAGACAAGTCCCCCTCCAACTAGAATACATGTATGATGTGACCATTTTTATGTACATTAAATGGTGTATGTGAAATTGAGGCAAATCATATCGGTGGCATTCCTGACAGGTTCTATTGTAAAGAAATAACATGTTTAAAGCTGCAGCTATGGAAAAGAGTGAGATGATGCTCTGATCAGTTTATTGCACATTACGCCCAAACCACACCTATGACCAGGGGCGTAGCACAAGATCCTGGGCCCTATGCACTGACAGTCCTGATGGGCCCCCATGTTCCTCAACCCCATATATTCCAGACTTTTCAAGGGCCTTCTCTCCCCTTGGGCCCTGGTAATCAGTATTGGTTTTACACCCAGTCCGACGCCCCTGCCTAGGACTAATTTAGCTACCTAAGCCCTACCCATTGTAGATTTGCGTCGGACACAAGAGTCAATTACCCCGCCGGTATAATAGTAACAGCGCCCAAGATCCGCCCACAAAGTCACTTGCGTTTCGCGTTTGATACTTGCGTTTCAGATCGTTAAAATAGGGCCCATGGTGTTCTACAGCATCCATCTGTAATGCTAATAGTCTCTGTCATGGTTCCGTCAGACGTAAGTGTTCTGACGACGCCTGACAGCAGTCTCAGATGGAAGATGATGTTCGACAGGAACAGATTGAAAATGACTTGTTGATGAAAGGTGAAAGAGGTGGATGGGTGGTCTGCAGAAGCCTAAGTGACAGAGATAGTCAGCAGGGATTCACACTTCTGTAGGTAACAGGAGCATAATGAAGACTGTCTGCAAGTCTCTCAGGAACCCAATCTCTCTTCCTGGTCTCAATCCCTCTATGAAAATCAAAAATAGCATTTAGATGTCACAATTCATAACTCTATAATTTCATTACATTTGTTTCTGATTTGGAAAGTCTAATAGGGTCTTATGATTCCCATGTATGCATAAAACATATGCATAGCACAAGGGCCAGCTGCACCAGCATATATTCTGAATATGGGTCTGAAGATTTCATCCTGGTACCTAACAGCAGTCAGGGTAACGTTGGCTAGCATGTGGAGGTCTGTGCGACCCTCCAAGGATATGCCTCCACAGACCATTACTGACCCACCGCCAAACTGGTCATGCTGGATGACGTTGCAGGCAGCATAACATTCACTGTGGCGTCTCCAGACCCTTTCATGTCTGTCACATGCGCTCAGTGTGAACCTGACAGAATAATTTGACTTGCAGCGATTTGCACTCAAAACATGGCGGAAATGACCTAAATCAGGGAAACTGAATCACTTTTAATTATTATATTTTTTACTGAAACTAAGACATACACCCTTAGTAAAACATTCCTTTAGGATTTTCTAGTATGGTCATTTAGGACTCAGATGAAAATCGTTTTAATAAACTTTCTTATAAGACTATTTTTGGCTTTTTCATATAGGATTTTGCATAGGTCTATCTGCTTGTTGATGTTTCCAAATGAGGATTACAAAATACAAAATAACTAAGTAGGTCAACTATGGAAATAAAAGTACAAAACAATTACTTACATGAAAAATACATACAGTATTGCAAACACAAGTTTTGATAAAAAAGGTGTTATCCACAGAACAACAATGACATTTAGCATATACAAAGTGTCAAGAGTGAACATGGTTCAGATGTGTATCGATGAGCCTTGGTCACCTAACACCCGTTTGCCAATTTGTAGTTTGTCTCTCCTCAGACCACTGTCAGTAGATACTCAACACTGCTGAGAGGGAGCCCCTCACAAGCCTTGCCCATTTCTCCTGCATCCAAAACGTTGACTACGAGAACTGATTGTTAGCTTACTATCTAATCTACCCAAGCCTTGACATATGCCATTGTTAATTGAAAAACACAGCCTCGTGGTGAGCCAGTGTAGGAGGTTTGTACATCAGATACTGATCCATTAACCATAACCCGTTGAGTCGTATTAGTTAAAAAAATCAATCAGCCAGCTGACATTTAAATCCAGGCTAAAATTACACAAAAGCCTTTCAGCTAAGACATGGGGTTGGATGCAATTAAAAGCTGGCTATCAAGCTACAGTTGTAAGTAAATGTGGATAGATAATAACTGTTTAGACTGTCAGCTACCCAGCTACAATCCAATATAGGTTGTGTATTTTTACATGCAAGTGCAATGATACTACAACTTGCTATGTATTTTCAGAGTTGCCAGGTTTGCCTTGTTGGTGAAGCAGCTGGAACAGAGACTGACACATGGTTTATAAAGGTATGTGGTTATCGTTGGCTGGGGGTTAGTTGATGATATGATAATAAGAAGAATATAGGTTTGGTATGGATAAAAGGATTATATGTAGAAAGAAAATGGTTGACTGAATCAATAAAAATAAAATTGTAAATCAACAGTCGTCTACATGCCTTACATGAGAATACTCAGGTGGACCTTTCAAGAGTATTGCTATAATTACCCTATAAACATGCTTATGCTAACGTCATGCTTTTTGTATCTGTAGACATTCTGAAGCTGATCACAAGCGGTCCATGACACTTACAGCAACTGCTGCTTTGTATAGTTTTTACAATACTTATGAAAAGGTGGTTATAAATCCAAAATGGTGATTGGCTGGTAGCCATGGTACATGTAAGGAACAGGCCATTAGGGGTGTTGGTATATGGCTAATATACCATGGTTAAAGGCGTTTTTTCTGCATGACACATTGTGGATTGCCTAGACGCAGCACATAGCCATGGTATATTGTCAATATATCACAAACCATGCCTTATTGCTTCTTTTGCCTGGTAACCAATGCAACTAGAACAGTAAAAGATGATGACATACTGTTATGAGGTCTCATATAGATATAGACACTAAACCATAAAAACTAGCCAAACCACACACACACACACACACATGTATAACCATGAGCAAAAATAACATATAATTTGTCTATGTTCCTAGATTGCTTGAAGTAATTACATGACTGTCTCACTCATCAGGTAGCTATCTCAGGGAGAGCAGGGTGGACCTAGAGTAAGTGTAATGGCATAAGGTTATACAGTGCTTTGTGTTACTGCCTGAAATTAAAACCCATTTAAAAAAACATTCAAGTAACGTAAAAAAGTAAAAGTTCGGAAACTTAAAAAATAAACTACAGTAACAAAGTTGAAAGTGATCAGTCCCATGATATAATATTTTGTAGACCCAACTTTTGCTTTAACTACAGCCATCTGTCTGTTTGGATATGTCTCTATTAGCTTTGCACACATAAATTTGAAAATATTGAATTTTGAAGAATTGTTCGAGTTCAGTCAAATTTGGTGGTGAGCTGTGATTGACTGCTGTCTTCAAGTCCATCCACAGATTTTCAATTAGATATAGGTCAGGGCTCTGCCACTCAAGGACATTCATTTTCATATCCTTAAGCCACTGCGTACTGTTTTTGGAGGCTCAGAAGAGTCTTCTTCCTTGCCACTTTGCCCCACAGTCCACCTTCATGTAAAGCTTGTGAGATTGTTGTCACAAGCACAGACAGTGCAGGGAGTGTGTGTGGCAGCCTGGCAGGTAAATCAAAGCTACATTTATGCGACTAAGTTACATGTCATTTTTCATGACTGGAGAAATCTCATGACACATTGTGGAATTTTCTAGTTTGGTTATTGACACGGGCAGGGTGGTTGCAGATATATTACTTCGCCATATGCTTTCCTGTCCTAACAATCAAATGACTTTTTCACAGCACTGAAGAAATTTTAAAGTAACAATAATTGGTGAAAATAAAAAAATAAAATCAGCTATTTTTCATTATTTTCCAACAGTAACAAGAACCGCACTTCTCAGATTGATGCACAGATCTGTAACTCTACATTGCCTCTTGTACACTTAGGCATAGGCGTAAATTTAGGGTGGGACGGTAGGGACATGTCCCCACCAATGTTTAGGAAACATGTAATTGTCCCCACCAATAATTGCGATTCTAAACATATTTTTTTCATTCTGTTAACTATTTTTGCTCCACAATTGGTTCACTCTCTCAATATCAGCATTACTCCTGATTGGCAGGAGAGCGCTGATCACAATGTGTTCCAGCCTGTCAGCTACAGTGGTCAGGTGAGCGTCGAAACCAGTAGTACACAGTCAATGGTCGAAACGAGACTGTGGTCGAAACGAGACTGTGAAAGGAGTCTTTTTTGGCAGGCTACTCCTGTAAAATATATGTTAACATTGAGCGAATAATAAACGATACAATCGAATTATATTACAGTCCTGTATTATTGTTGAAAAAGTATTTCTAACGTTAACGAGCCTTTGCTAACTACGGAATTGTCTGCTTGCTAGCTATCGGACATTCATTTGTCTTGTAGTTGCGGTCGAAGCTGTGCTAGCTAGTACCTGAAAACTTGCAAAAAGGATTTGTTAAAGTCATCGTACCAAACTGCTTATTTCAATGTTTTTTAGATGTTAACAGAATGGCACCAAAAAAACGAATTACTGAAATAAGGTCCTTCACAAAAAGACAATGTGTAAGTAGTTTAAATGTCTAGATTTACATTGTTAGTTACAACTAGTTTACATAGTTATTAATGATTGGAACTTATTGTACTGTATACTGTGTCATTTATCAGACAAATTATGTGCCAGTTGATCCAAGCAGCAGTAAAAGACAGAAAGAGAAACATGGTCACAGGTGAGGTCTTAAAATAGTCTAGTAGTGATTATGACAGTAAGTGTTGAAATTGATTATGATATTGTTTTTGAGGCACAGTGTGTTTATACTAGGCTAAACTAATGCCATAAAGAAATACTCAGAAGAGCAATTGTGTATATACAGTGGGTGACATAAATATTGAACATGTCACAATTTCTTCTCAGTAAAATATATTTCCAAAAGTGCTGTTGACATGCAATTTTCACCAGATGTTGGAAACAACCCAAGTAATCCATACATACAAAGAACCCCCAAAAAATAAGTTCAGAAATTAAGTTGTGTTATAATGTGAAATGACACAAGGAAAAAGTATTGAACACATGAAGAAAGAGAGGTGCAAAAAGGCATGGAAAGCCAAGACAACAGCTGAAAACCATCAGTAATTAAAAAGGAATCCAGACCCCTGTCAGTAGAAATTAATATCAGCTGGTTTAGTCCCAACTGATGACCTACAAAAAGGTCTCATTGCCAAGGTGTCACAGAAGACGCATCTCATGATGGGTAAAAGCGAAGAGCTGTCTCAAGACCTTCGCAACCTAATTGTTGCAAAACATAGTTATGGCATTGGTTATAGAAACATTTCTAAGCTTCTGAATGTTCCAGTGAGCACTGTTGTTCACCATAAATATGCCTTGTCCAGGTGCTCCTCGCAACATTTCTAACAGAGGAGTGAAAAGAATAATCAGAAGAGTTGTGTAACTTTCTGAAAAGTAGGTTTAAAGCACACAAGATACTTTGTGCCTGCAGACTTGAAGAAAGAAATATTCAATTTAGCTAGCTAATATTAGATTAAATAAGTTTATTTAACCACTGGACTTACATAATGTTACAGAACTCTTAATAAACCTGAATATATTTTGACACTTCTGACCTACTGTATGTAATGCAATATATTGTGTGTGATCGAGTGTGTGTGTGTGTGTGTTTGCACAAACGCTTTCTGCTCATGCATTTAGCAACAGGCAGGAGCATTGATAGCAAATAGAATGATAACACTGTGTCCCCACCAATGTTCAAAACAAACCTACGCCCTTGTACTTAGGTTTTAGTTTTACCTTTATTTTACCAGGCAAGTTGACCAAAAACACTTCTCAACGGCCTGTGGAGAAGGGGGAGAGGGGAATGATGATGATACTTTACACATTTAGAAAACGTCACAAAATTATAATAAAAAGTAGTTCAAAGTACTTGCAATGGTGTTTTGTTTTCAATATCAACAGTAAATGATGATTTGTGGAATGTAGATTTCTATTTGAAATGTTCTGAAAATATGTGGAACACTGTGACATTATCCTAGGTGGGATACTGTCCCATGAACTGAGATCAGACTCGTTACATAATTTAAAGGTATTTCTAAGCATATTCCTGTTTGTTGTGTATTTTGTGTTCCTTTATGCATCCAGTCTAAGGCACTGTTGTTGATGTTAGTTTCTGCATATAGGTGTGTATTATGTATTAAGTGTGGCGCCACATCCCCTGTTCACCTGGAGCATCACTCTGCTAACTATCAGCATTTAGGGAGTTCCTGATTTCATTTAATAAGTGCTTTCAGCCAGTGTAATTTAGTGGATTTACAGTATATGCTCTGGGGAAACAGGGGATGGTGCGGTCAATTTTTAGTTTGCTGTTGATGAATACAATTAAAAGGTTGGTGCTGAAGTCCAGATATAAGTGTGTATGTATTTAAGTAGTGGTTATGAGTTTTGTGGCTTGAGTATATATGCGTACGCTCTGTATAAGTTAGCTTTAAGCGTCCGTGCTGTTTTATAGCATGGAGTATCGCCATATTCGTTGTGCTTCCTATGTATTAGTGAGTATATGCGTACGCTCTGTGACTGCCTGTGCATAGCATTGCATTAAGCTACTTTTATTATCCGTTGTGCCACTCGCTGCTGTTTAACCTTCCTATAGTACATAACCGTACCAACCTAGACTGCCTTAGTTAAACTCACCAGAACATCACTGTATACTTGGTCTCCCTTCCTCTCGATACATCAACACTACACCTGAAGTGTGACAAACACGCACAATCTGATTTGTGATATGCATTATCACCTGTGAAATTGAATCCCATCCACATTTTATTACTCATGGCTTCACACATGAAATAGCTTGTATGAAGTGTTCAAAAACACAGTGGAAACTTGTGTGGTAAACACACGTGACATCCTGTTGAAGTAACATGTGACACTGCATATGTGGAATGTTTCAAATGCACATTGGAAACTTGTGTAAAAATGCACATGCGGAATGTTCCAAAAACACAGAGGGAGCTCATCTGCATAACTTGTTACAATTTCACATGTGAAATCATGTGATTTTCCACATGTGAAATGGATGCTGTTTTTCCAGAAGGGCTGACGGTTTTTAATCTTGTTATTTTTCACTGCATTGCTGGAGTTGGAACATGGCAACAATATTTTCTGTACATGCAATAACACTTGTGGTTTTCTGTACTGTACAAATGACAAATAAAATTTGAAACTGGAACTTGAAACTAACACTAATCTGGGTGGTATCTGAAAAATGGAATCAGACAAAACATCTTAATGCTATATTTGCAGCCATCGGCACTGTTCTAATGGATTTGGTAATGCTGTGAATCCCTAGTGCCCCGTCTGCTCTGCTTAGCTCCCTGTAGGTTCAGAGCTTAATGACTTAATGAGAACCACAGCAAGCTTGACTGCCTCCATAATGTTCCTGGTGGTGGCCTCATAGCTGTCAGTCTTAATGGCTCAGCCTGAATCTAAAATGGCACCTCAATCCCTATACTATACTGTATCCTTGTGCAGTATGGGAGTTAATTTGCCATACACATTTTCTAGTTTCTAGATTTTCCAGTGTAAGCTTTAGAGTATTAACTGAGGTGTTAAATTAACACTCGTGAGTGTTAAATTAACACTACAGAAACCCAGTGTTGGTGTTAAAAAACAGTGTTAGTTGTCTTAGGCAAAACCATCACAATTTCTCAGAGTGCATTGCTACACATTTATTTTTCAGAATTGTATGTTTTAATTTTTTGCTTTCTGAATTCATGTATTGATTACTTTATGTGTAATAAACAATAATAATCATTTTTACTTTTCAAATCTAATATAAACTCTAATTGATATTATTGATTGCAACCATTACTGAGGTTAGTGTTTCCGTCCTATCTAGTTTTGCTAGTATTGTTCAGTCGGTAAGTACAGTGATGTCATTGTGGTGTACAAGAGCTGTAAAAATAATCTGTTACATTTACTTAAGAAGGCATGCTGGGAAATATGCTAATTAAAAACGAACATTCTTAGAGAAAGGGAATAACACAATTTAGTGTAAAAAATACACTCTCAAGTGCCCGTGGGAAGAGAGCTGATGAATTGTTTGATGAATGGCTGACATGAGGCTTGAAGGTGAAGTATAGTTCCACAGATGGTTGACGGGTCCCGTAGCCAGGCAGGGGAGACGGAATTCCAGGCAAATGTACTGAGGCAGAGAGAACAAGAAATCAGATAAGCAGGCACACTGAGATGAACAAGGCAAACTGAATTTTAACAAAATAACAGTGGTCTGAAATGCAAGCACATCACACTGTTTCACTAATGATACGGTAGGGACTGGATGTCAGGTCTCAACTTAAGTAGGGTATTAATGATAATCAGGTGATTCTGGTATTCCCGCCATACACTGCTTTCCCAGCAACCGGAACAGGGCATGTTCAGGAACACAAACATCAAACCAACAGGAAAACAGACACACAGGTACGGGGTCTTGACAGGTTGGCTACATTTAGGATCTGGCTGGTAAGTTTTTGACCTGGGAAGTGAAATGCGAACCTGGGCTTTATGAGCTGGGGGTTTAGGTTAGGTCAATTTAACCTAACATAGCATTCCTACTTAATGTGGACAGCAAATTCTCCAGTGTTAAAGGAGAATTCCGGGCGATTTCAAAACGTAGCTCTGTTGTTCTTGTCCAATGTATTTTTCTTCTCGCTGTGGCAAACGGGACCAGTCTGAGAACAAAATTTGCTTATGCAATAGCACCACTGTGTGGTTTATCTGAAATTGCTTGCACTTCTGTGGTGGGATGATTGTAAATATATTTGCCAATTTGATTTCTAGTATAATTTTGCATATTGGAATTGTGCACATATACAGTGTGTTGGAATTGTGCAGATTTACAGTGCCCTGACCCCCCCACACCTTGGACATTTCTACTTTTTGTAATGTGACTACTTGAAATGGAATAATATTCAGATTTTTTACATTCGTTTTACAGAAAATACCGAACACCTTTAAGGTGCAAAATCTGTTGTTGTGACAGTGCAATACTGAAACCCTAAATATCAAATGTAAGAGAGACTGATAAATGCAAAACAAACCCTCTATAAAGGGTTATTCTGTCTTTCTGTGTCTGTATGTTTCTTATAGTTTAGGTCATTGATGCGAAAAGATGCATATTCTCACAGGATCTTGCAATTGTGAATAGGCATATTTCATTCAATATGGAGACGTGATTTATTGCCAATAATTTTAATTTTAGAAAAGACCTGAAGATTTAAAAGCAACAATATTGTGCAGGCCCAAAACATGCATATAGTGATGTGTGCTTGTGCTGGATACATCATCCATGTGTGTTGTGTGAATAGGAACACCTGGCATTGTGTAACGGAGCAGGATACCTCATCCATGTGTGTGTTAGGAATATAAAAACTTAGCATTGTGTAATGGTGCTGGATACCTCATCCATGTGTGTTTTGCGAATAGGAACACCTAGCATTGTGTAGTGGTGCTGGATACCTCATCCATGTGTGTTTGGAATAGGAACACCTAGCGTTGTGTATTGGTGCTGGATACCTCATCCATGTGTGTTGGGTATAGGAACACCTAGCATTGTGTAGTGGTGCAGGATACCTCATCCATGTGTGTTTGGAATAGGAACAACTAGTGTTGTGTAATGGTGCTGGATACCTCATCCATGTGAGTTGGGAATAGGAACAACTAGTGTTGTGTAATGGTGCTGGATACCTCATCCATGTGTGTTTGGAATAGGAACAACTAGTGTTGTGTAATGGTGCTGGATACCTTATCCATTTGTGTGGTGAGAATAGGAAAGCCTAGTGTTGTGTATTGGTGCTGGATAACTCATCCATGTGTGTTGTGAATAGGAACAACTAGTGTTGTGTAATGGTGCTGGATACCTTATCCATTTGTGTGGTGAGAATAGGAAAGCCTAGTGTTGTGT
>JACXGM010040195.1:0-10384 GCA_016801145.1 Umbra pygmaea
GTGACATGGTTGTTGGTGCCAAACGGGCTGGTTTGAGTATGTCAGTGACATGGTTGTTGGTGCCAAACGGGCTAGTTTGAGTATGTCAGTGTGACATGGTTGTTGGTGCCAAACGGGCTGGTTTGAGTATGTCAGTAACATGGTTGTTGGTGCCAAACGGGCTGGTTTGAGTATGTCAGTGTGACATGGTTGTTGGTGCCAAACGGGCTAGTTTGAGTATGTCAGTGACATGGTTGTTGGTGCCAAATGGGCTGGTTTGAGTGTCAGTGACATGGTTGTTGGTGCCAAACGGGCTGGTTTGAGTATGTCAGTGCTGATCTACTCAATCAATCAAATGTATTTTATAAAGCCCCTTTTACAAAAGCAGTCATCACACAGTGCTTTGATTAATGGATAACAGGCCAAAAAACAAAAAACCAATGGAGCAAGCAAAAACAAGTGATACTGTCACGTCTATTAAGTGTGGCGTAATGGACTGAGCATCGACTCCTTCATTACATTATTAGTTTTCCTGTTTATGTTTAGTTCCATTTTATATATATTCTCTTTATCATTCAGTGCAAGAGCATGGTGTTTAAGTTGTACCTTTATTTAGTAATATATCCCCTTAGGGGTCAGCCACGCCTCTTCCTGGTCAGGGCTGCTGGGAAATGAAGTAGGGGTTGTAGAAAGCTAGAATTGAGTAGAAGGTTATGATTAAGAATTACGAACCGCCGTGTCTGGTCTAATGTGATCAGAGTCCCTCATATAAGCAGCCCTGGAACCAGGAAGAGACATGGAGCATTGTTGGAGGTTTAACCCCACGCAAGTCACGGTTAGTTGTGTCGTTGTTCTCTATTTATATTTGCTTCCCTGAGCAACATCGGGAATATAGTTTATGTTCCATGTTCGTCATGTTGTGGAAGAGCTACAAACAAGTGTGTTGCTATAAGCGTTAGCTTGAATTGTTAAAATGTTAGCTTTGTAACCAGATCTTAATTCCAGTGTCCGTACCACTGTAAAGAGTTTATGTAGGTCCGTTAGTAAGCGCGCCCTTTCATTCTATGTACTACGCTCTGTTGGATCAACATGCATGGAATAAATCATGACCATTTGCCACGTAATGCTTGCTCAAGTATCTCTCTCTCTCCACACACCCTGAACCGTGACAGATACAGAGTGGCAGGAAAAACTCCCTAGTATGTGAAACCTAGGAAGAAACCTAGAGTGGGGCCAGACACAAGTGGGTGGCAACCCCTCTTCTGGCTGTATCGGGTGGGCAATCTGAAGGTGCACACCTCTTTGTATTAAGGTCACATTGTTCTCAATGAAATAGAGGATACAATTTCCATCCTGCCTTGTATCAACGGTTCAGTCTGGTGGTGTAATGGAGTGTGGGATATTCTCTTGGCAAACATTAGGCCACTTAGTACCAATTGACCATTGTTTGTAAACCAGAGCCTACCTGAGTGTTGTTACTGACCATGTCCATCCCTTTATGACCATTTATTGCACTCAAATGGCCTCCACAGTCACCAGATCTCCATCCAGTCCAGCACATTTGTGATGTGTTGGAACGGGACATTCACATCATAGATGTACAGTGATGCAACTGGGTGATGCAATGATGTCAATATTGACCAAAATCATCTCTGAGGAATGTTGCCAGCACCTTGTTGAATCTATGACACAAAGGGTTAAGGCAGTTCTGAAGGCAAAATGGTGTCCAACCGTGTACTAGCAAGGTGTACTGTCTATTCTAATCTAATAGACACACTATTGTTATCACAAGTCCTAAGAAAGTACTTTGTCACAGGTGAATGGGACTCTGCCATATAATGAGGTTGGCTCATCCTGTGGCCTCGCATGGACATTATTCCATTAATCATCATACTTGTCTGTCATTAAGTGTTCTTGCCTTTATCCGACATATATATTATTATTAAACTTATAGCAAAAATTTGCCCCCCTACTCCTCCCATAGTTTTTAAGTTACATACACGAGTAAGGTACCAAAACGTGCGGCCTGATCCCGATCGAGTTGCTATTGTTTTGTGGAAGGTTTCATAAAACGATTTGCGAAATATTACCGTTTTCGTGGCGAAAAAATCCCATAGGAATGAATGGGCCTAAATTTCCGAGCGCTACTGCTCCCAGAGAGAAAACGTGCGACTTGTTCCCCTTAACATTCCTGTCATTTTGTTAAAGGTTTCGAAAAACGGTTTTCAAAATAATAGCGTTATAAAAAAGTCCCATAGGAATGAATGGAGAAATTCTTCAGTGACACTACTCCCAGATTTGTTACACTACAGACACAAGTAAGGTACCGAAACGTACGGACTACTAGTGGCAGCAAGAACACTTCAAACAATTTCCCCAGAAATTGTACCTAATCTAGTTGTAGTTGTCTTTGTGACGAACTTATCACCAGCTGATCCTTGTTTCTTAATGCATGTGTGTATAAGTGTTCTCTCTGGTTCTTATTGTATTCTGTGTGTCAATGTTTGCTGTTGCCTGGGTTAGAGAGAGCAAGGAGCTGTACAGGATAATTCACAGTAATATTATATTATGTGCATTCACCACATATCAGTGTCAAAACATATTATCAATTTAAGTTTTATTCTGTATGTGTTCTGTGATTTCCATTGTGCCTACACCACAGTAATTGTGTAGTGAATATGGACAATATTAGTATGTTATGTTCACCAGTTGCACTCTGCTCTGTCTAATCAATAAACATCAATGGTAAATAATCCTGCATTTTGCCTCCTACAACTACAACACCCACTAATGTGACAGATTGACACACCAACACCGGAAGCTCACAGTAGTTACGGGCTGTCCATGCCATCCACAACAGCCCAGGAGAGAACAAAAGAGAGGATCCACTCACTCTCTCCAAAATATTTTTTTTAAGGTGTGCTAAAATGCCACCCTCCCGGATAATTTCTATCCTATCCTGGTCCTGAGTCCTCCAGCCTCAGAAGGTTCCCCTGCATAGGTTGGCACACCACCAGCCTAGCTAGCAGGAATGCTATTTCAAGCAATCTACACCATGTACCATGCTAGCTGGGAAACAGCTACAACATCACACCAGCAGCCAGGGAAGAGGCTCTGTCCACCTGCTGCCGAGAGAACACTTGGGCAGTCCTTGAGGATGCATTGTTCATATAACACCCACCAAACGTGACTGAGGAAGCACTGGGTGAAAGTGATTCAGTGGCCAAGTATGTCAACTGACCTTAACCCAGTAGAACACCTATTGGGAGTTCTGAAATGATGATGGGGTTAAGCATCATTCTCTGGTCAGCAACCACGCTCTAAAAGAGCTCATTCTCCAAGAATGGAGGAAGATAGACGTTACAGTATGTCGCCAACTTGTTCACTCCATGTCCAGAAAAGTTGGTGCTGTCCTTAGAAATAATAGAGGCCAAACAAAATATTAGATTTGGTAGAATATTTTTGCATCTCATTTGATTAAAATGTATTACTTGTTGGTGACCAACCGTATGTTCTCATTTAAAAGCAAATGTTTCACATAATTCAGTTGTCAAATTTTACGTGTATTTAAATAAGTGTACTTATTTACGCTGAGTACTGTATATAAATAATATAGTCAGAACTGTGCAAAAGTCTTACCAACCTAGATTTTCTAGTCAAATGTTAATTTATTCTGCATTAGTGTCTCACAAACAAATAGCAATTTTTAGTTTTCCAAACATTCATTTGCCAAAGAATGCATTGTTACAGAAAATAAAAATAAAAAAGTGACATGTAATAGCACTTTTCTGATAAAACTTTGATGACCTTGTCAGTGCATGTTGAAACAAAGAGTTGATAGAACCAAACTGATTAGCTAAATCAAAAACGGGTGTAGAAGGAATTAAAAGGGATGAAACAACCAAACTAAAAAGGTGAGCTTTGACAGTATTTTTTATGTTATTGGTTTATATTTAGGAAATGTTGATTTTGTTATATTTAAAAGCATCCTCTGTTTATAGAATTTTCTCTCCTAGTTTTATATTTTACCGTACATAAAGAATTTGCCAGAAATTATATGACAGATAATTCATACCACCTGCATTGGGGATTGCGACACGGAAATGACCATATCTTACTGTTGGCAGGGTAGGTCATTGTTATAACCTACAGTAACTCCTAACAAAGAATTACAATTATCTCCTGGTTTCTACAGCTTGCATGATCAACATATTTACTCTCTGGGGTGGAGCAAGCAAACCAAAGGCTCTATTTCATCATTATTAACCAGGAAGTAAAAATTACTGCAGCATTCAGGGAATTTCCCAACCAGGAAATGCTAGTGTTTTTCTCACAGATGTCAGTAGTTTCTTTTGTGGCATGATGTCACTTAATGTTTTCGGTCAATAGCTCTGGTTTAGTGAGTGAGGTGTGCAACTGGAAAAATCTATTGAAGTGAACTTCCATGTTGCAAAAATGATCAATACATTCGACTTTCAAAAAACATGTTGTTAATACAGTTTAATTCAGTACATTATGTAACCTATACTAGAGAAATAGTAGGTTTAGACCTAAATACATTATCTAATATGCAGTATTTCTTGAAAGCTGTTAACCCTATAGGGATGGTCATAAAAAATTGTTGGGTTGCTTTTGCAGTATGCTAGGGTCATTGTCCACCTGCACTGTGAAGCACCATCAAATGAGTTTTGTAGCATTTACTTGGATCTGAGGAGATAATGTGACCTTCCACCTACATCTACAGTAAGAGTTCAACAGAGATTCATACCTTTCATGAAACAAAAAAACAAACCCTATTGAAAATTAGTTTGATACAAGTAATCTAATCCTCAACATCTAAAATGTATTATTAGACTAAGAAAAAAACAGTAAATGTGCTGTAGATCATTAAATAGGTTACTTAAAAATCTCTGATATCACAATAAGTAAAATTGTGCCCACACAGTCATCTCCGATTGGATGCCTTCATGTGTCCCTTTGTTTACGTTAATATGCTGGTTCATTTGCCTGGTCGACAGCTGAAAGAAATTAGCCATTAAAATAGTCAAAATGCACATGGATGCACTGGCGCTTAAATGCA
Source organism: Umbra pygmaea (assembly GCA_016801145.1). Lineage (NCBI taxonomy): Eukaryota > Metazoa > Chordata > Actinopteri > Esociformes > Umbridae > Umbra > Umbra pygmaea. The sequence continues at coordinate 5,060 of JACXGM010040195.1, forward strand.
AAATAAAAAAATAGGTCAGTGACCCGGAATTGTTTAAAAAGTCGAAAACTATCTGGGTTGTTTAAACACGTGCCGCAACTAATCTTAAACATTAAACAGTTACCAGAGAACTTACATCAACTGACCTTTCACTAGCTACCTCTAACATTCTCATCATCTGCTAAGGATAATTCTACTGTCATTGAGGCAGCATACAATCAGCTATGTGTTGTTGGTAAGTTTACCAATCAAGGTACAACAATAGATGATGCTGATCCATCTGAGGCACCAAATGTGACACACAAAGCTAACGAAGATGTCACCATGGCTCACAATGATGTTAACAAAGACAACCAATATAGTACTGATCTCGCTTGCTGGGGTGATGGACAACAGTGTCAATGTGCACACTTAAGGCGTCAAAATGTGACCAGAGTTCTCAGAACCAACACTCAGACTTCTCAGCTTTAGAACGGCAGTGTAAAAGTCAAAATTATTTTCTAAAAGCTGCTTCAGTCGAAAGCTAGGCAATGGGGAAAAACTGCCAAGAAAGAAGCTTTGTTATTCTCCATCTCAAGGTAACATTTTTGTCATGCATGTAAGATATTTGGATGTATAATGGAACATTCCAACTCACCATTTGCCAGTGTTGTGTACAGCGACTGGAAACATGCAAACAACCGCATTTCTGAACATGAGGGCTCAGAAATGCACCGGAATGCCGAGATTTCATACATCAGTCAGACGGACGAAAACAGTTGGTTTTCAAGTACAAATAACAATTTGAAAATTAGTGTGAATATACACTGCTCAAAAAAATAAAGGGCACACTAAGATAACACATCCTAGATCTGAATGAATGAACTAATCATATGAAATACATTTGTCTTTACATAGTTGAATGTGCTGACAACAAAATCACACAAAAAATATCAATGGAAATCTAATTGATCAACCCATGGAGGTCTGGATATGGAGTCACACTCAAAATCAAAGTGGAAAACCATACTACAGGCTGATCCAACTTTGATGTAATGTCCATAAAACAGTTAAAAATTAGACTCAGTAGTGTGTCCTCCACGTGACTGTATGAACTCCCTACAATGCCTGGGCATGCTCCTAATGAGGTGGTGGATGGTCTCCTGAGGGATGTCCTCCCAGACCTGGACTAAAGCATCCGCCTACTCCTGGACAGTTTGTGGTGCAATGTGTCGTTGGTGGATGGAGCTAGACATGATGTCCCAGATCTGCTACAATCAGATTCAGGTCTGGGGAATGGGCGGGCCAGTCCATATCATCAATGCCTTCCTCTTGCAGGAACTGCTGACATTCCAGCCACATGAGGTCTAGCATTGTCTTGCATTAGGAGGAACCCAGGGCAAACTGCACCAGCATATGGTCTCACAAGGGGTCTGAGGATCTCATTTAGTACCTAATGGCAGTCTTGACTACTTCTGGCGAGCAAATGGAGGGTGGTGCAGCCCCTCAAAAAAATGCCACCCCACACCATTACTGACCCACTGCCAAACCGGTCATGCTGGAGGATGTTGCAGGCACCTGAACGTTCTCAACGGCATCTCCAGACTCTGTCACGTCTGTCACATGTGCTTAGTGTAACCTGCTTTCATCTGTGAAGAGCACAGGGCGCCAGTGGCGAATTTTTTTGTTCTCTGGCAAATGCCAAATGTTTTGCACAGTGTTGGGCTGTAAGCACAACCCCCACCTGTGGACGTTGGGCCCTCATACCATCCTCATGGAGTCTGTTTCTGACCGTTTGACACAGCAAGAGCATGTGAAATTGATTGTCAATCAGTGTTGCTTCCTGAGTGGACAGTGTGATTTCACGAAGTGTGATTGACTTAGATTTACATTGTGTTGTTTACATGTTCCCTTTATTTTTTTGAGCAGTGTAGTTGCTGTAGTTAGGTTTTTGGCCGAGCGTGGACTTCCTCTTAGGAATCATAATCGCATCTTCGGAGAACAGGATAATAAAAACTACTGGTACATGGGTATCCTGGAGCATTATAATAATTATGTAAATCATGGAGCTAGTTAACATATCCTTACACTGATGCAATGTCTTACACAATGTTCATAAAAAATTATTATTAGCCAAATTATTCTTAAAAGACCTGACTACTGTATTCCAGGAAAACAGTTTACTGTTACTGAAAAATAGCTGCCTTGCATTAGTGATCAAATTCAAAATAATACCACTTCAAATCAATGTAACAGGTCATACAGTAGCTTACATGTTTGGTTCTTTATTATTTTGGCAAGATTCTATTTACCCTCACTTTAGAAGCAGTTCTTTCCTCCAATTGTTGTAACAATGTGCCCAGTGTCCAATTAACAAAATGTAATTAATATTTGTTTCATATATTGATATTTTGGTAAATTGCTAATTGCTTCAGAAAATACATACAGGTAGGAATGCCATTAGAAGCATTTTGCATAAGCATTTTGCATATGACTTTGATGGAGAGAAATATGTAAATAATAAGAAAAAAATGTTTCACTCATTTGACAACCATGTGAAGCAAATACTGAACAATCAATATACTTGGTGCAAACAAAGAAAATATATTCCTTTCCGGCATTAGTTAGTAAAACATTTTTTCCCAAAAATTGAAATGTGGAAGCCTACATGTATAACTAAGTTAGCTATAGGACGCTATTCCTTTTTTTTTCAAATTCAAAGCGACATTCTTGGGGAAGTTTTAGATCATATTGAACAGGATTAAATGAACAGGTAGGACCAGATCCTATTAAGTATTAAAATTGTCAGAATTACGGTTATTGTTACATTTAGCATATCAGTTTTTATTTTTAGACACTGGTTGTAAAAGTGCCACTGTCAAGCCAAAAAAGGTCCCTGAAAAATGTGTATAATGTCATACACTGTTTGTGCCAATTTATTACCAATGTTATCAAAACCCGTTGCTTGGAAACTTGGAATTGTATTCCTAACTTGATGACAGAAATGGGAACAGTAATTCAAATTATAGATGTACGGAACATATTACACATATGCAGTTTAATTTTTTTTTTTGGATAATCGCAAAAGACAATCATTTTCTATTTTCAGATTGTCTACGCAGGTGCAGGCATAAAACTTTCATTTTAAATAATGTTGTGTATATATGTAAATGGTTTGTTTAAGAAGGGAGGTCTGTGTATGATATGATATTGATGGTAATTGAGTTGTTTGAACAGCTTGTATAATAATTAGCCAGTAGTGAAATACTGTGTTTGTTTGACATAATTGATAGTTCTGTGCTCTGTATGTTTTATTATTAGGCTCTTTCTTGAGTGTATTGTGTTTCTACTGTGTTAACTTGTTTTGTTTGCAGGCTATTAAATATTTGCTTTAAGTAATGTCATCTAATGCTTTACTGTCAGTGTCCTACGGCTTGTTAAATATGATGTGCATTCTATACATTTGCACATGTTTATCTTTGCTTTGAGTAAAGAGTCATGGTAATCTGTAATAAGAACACATGCAGAGGTTGGGCACTGAGATCCGATCCTCCTAGCACACAAAAAATATTTGTGTCTGACAGAATTCCTATTTCACAAAAGAGCAAACATAAAGCCAACTAGCTGCACTTTTTAATATTATTAACAACAGTTTATACATGGCTTAAACATTGTGGGTATGCAATTGGTTAAACCTATATAAATCGGTTTAATGCGGAAGTAGGTCGTTAGAGCTATGCACTGGAATGGTACACAACAAAATGGCTGCCGCCCTGACCATTATGCTACATTAATTTGAGTTGGAAAGGCACTTCTGATCATTATATTTCTATGGGTGAACCACAGTATGGTCTTATAAGCAAAAATTGTTCTTCAGCAACAATTTTTGGTTAGATTGAGAAGTATATTTGGTAACATTCAGAACCTTTTCCACTTAGGATTCTACATGGAACCTAAAATAATTCTACTGAAACATTTTTATGCTGGGAAAAATGAAAGGGTTCCCCTATGGGCACAGCCAAAGAACCATTTTTCAAAAACTATATCATTGGACTCCTAATTGGTCACTTTCTAAAAAAAATCACGTAACATGGATCATAATATTTATGGTGTAATAACTGCAGGGCTCGACAATAACGATGGCCCGATGGCCCGGGGCCAGTAAAAAGTAACGTTGGGAGAGTTAAGACTAGCAACTCACTGTCCCGATCGTGCCACTGCAAAGGAATGATTGAAGAAAAAAATTGCATTGTTAAACTTAACCTCCTGCATACGTTTTGCTATTTGCTACATGGGTAAATATATTTGCATCTCGCGCACTGTTGGCCAATCAAGAGTTGAGTAGTGACTGTCAAATTACAACTGGCGCGAGACACTGAAGTGAAGATTCAGCAGCAAAAGAGAGCTACGAGCTCAAACGAAAGCAAATTTTTTACCTCAGTGGAAAAAATAATTTACCTGGGTTGACTTTGATGGAACTAAAATGCACTGTATCGTCTGTCGTATATTTCCGTCTAAAGGAGACAAAAGTGGATCTTTTTACACAGGCACCAACAATTTTTTTTAAACAATCCCTGACCATCCATGTTAGTAGACAGCGCCTGGTTTGCGTGACAGCTAAGCGGGTCTTTGACGATCTATCTTTCGGGCCGTTGACCATGCTGGTTATGAATTTGAATGCAGATGCCCATAGTGTGATTGCACGACTTATAACAACCGCATATCACGTAATTAAGACGGACCAGCCGTTCGCCTTGTTCCCCCGGGCTATTGACTGGAGTCAAGCCAGCCGCCACGCTATTTCCTGATGCGCGTACACGTTCAATATTACCGCTGGTGTGTGCACTGACACGTCCCGTGTTTCATTGTGTAATTTCAGAATAAGGAACTTTCAAATACAATAAAACGATAAACTCTACTCAAAAATCGATTACAACGAAACTCTCTGTTTCCAATCACTCCTTTCACTTCAGATACACTAACCAGGATCCCTGGTAGCTTGACAAAAAGTTTCAGAAACATTCATTGGGGAGTTTCAGAATAAAGGCCCTTTGAAATATCACATACTAACACTGTATTCATGACTTGATTACAAAGAAACTGTCTGTTTCCAATCACTCCTTTCACTTCAGATACACTAACCAGCATCCCTGGTACCCTGACAAAAGGTTTCAGAAACATTCATCGTGGAGTTTCAGAATAAAAGGAAATAGCGTGGCGGCTGGCTTGACTCTCATTTCCAAGGTGGCGGCTGGCTTGACTCCAGTGGCTATTGAACTGCAACAGAAAAATTGTGTCGACTTGGGGTATCAGTATCATACTGATGTGGCGTGTCACAGGTAAGTAGCTAGATACTGGGCAGATAAT
>JACXGM010040196.1:0-10384 GCA_016801145.1 Umbra pygmaea
TTTCTTTGTGTATTTAGCCCTTGTGTTTCCGCCTTGTCCTTGTCAGTCAATGTATTTGTTACGTGTCCATGTTCGCAGTATTGTCTAGTGTTTTCGCCCCTCGTGGCAGTGTTTATTTCAGAAGTGTATTAAACGTACCTTGGATTATTGGCATTACTTCGCACTTGTCTCTTTCTGAAGTACGAGAGGAAACGTGACAATTACTAGACTATCCTCATCAATTACATCATATACCACCAATTCCAGATCTTTGGAGTTAAACTTTTGTGAAATCCAAAGTATCTAAGTCCCTAGACATTATGTTTTCTTTTATGTTAGGTGGGTGAAGTCGCAGAATAGAAATTTAATGTTGTGAACTTTCTGTCTGGTTTTAACCGGATACAGGTACAGTGTTAGTATACTTATGAATAATTATTACACATCTGTATAAGTGATTGTTCATTAAACTAACAAAATACACTACATCCTATTGACAACAAACAAGATTACAAAATCTTACTTCTGGATTAGTAAATAAAATAAAAACAATGTAGGTAATTTGTGGTTTGTTTGTGTTTGTGACATGGCCCTATTCATGGATGATTTTGTACTGATATACTGTATGCATTTATTTATCTTTACTAGCATAGAGTATATTTATTTAAAACATATTCTGTAGTAGAGCACTAAATTAAAACGTATTGTTATTAACCATACATTATCTTTTCTTGTTGTTCGTTTTTTCCACAGCGCTGTAATTCCCAAAAGGCTCAGCAAAGTTAAATGATAATGGCATGCCTTCATCCTCAGCATATTTTCCATGCCATTTTGATTATTTTCACACAGCTCTGCCAGTCAGGAAGTCACATGGCCCATTGCATGCACTGTAAAAACAATTATGTAAAAAGTACTGGTAACAAATATACCTTTCTATACCTTCTATAACTTTATCTACATTTTCTTCAAGACAATAACAGATGATACTTTATAAACACAGTATATGTCCGTTAACACGCAGAGGTGATATTATTTTGTAATGGACATCTACTGTGTTTATAAATTATTTTCTGTAATTGTCTTGAAGAAAATGTCCGTAAAATAAAAGAAAGAGTACTGGCAATTACCAGTACTTTTTTAGTTTTTTCACTGAGTCTTTAGTTAGACTTGTAGTTAGATTTGTAGGTTCCCAAACCTGGAGGAGGGTGACACTAAATATACCTCCCCCATCCTGGGTGATGTTGATCAGTTTCTCTCAGATTTACCCATGGGGCTTCACAACCACTCATCAGCTAGTGGCACAGTCAAGAATTGAACCTAGACTGTGGAGGACAGCTTGGTGCTATGAAAGTGTGCTTCAGACTGCAGCACCACCTGAGAGGCACGTTCATTTCAAAATTATTTGGATATCCTGGATATGCGGAATATAGTCTGGATGACTTGAGCATTGCATTTTCATATAAATCCATAAAATCCATGACATCTATGAGATTGCTCTGTGTGTAAAGACATCCATAAAGTGCCAATGTTGTGTTTGGTACAAAGTGAAGCATTGTCAATAGGTTTCCACTAATCTTTTACATTGAATGAGCATTTCAAGCTCTTCATTGCATCTTCAGGTGTTAAGGCCTTCCAGTCCTCTGGGATAACAGCAGGAAGTGCATCACCATCTTTAGCAATTATCTCATTGAATGTTGCCATCACATATTTCCAGTAGTCTGAAGCCTCAATGCTGGAATCTCCAGCTATGTTCCACTCTGGGTAATATTTCTGGTAATCTTTGTAAGGGTGATATTGGTCTTTATTCAGGGGTGTCTTGAATGTTCTGTTACTAATTACAGAGGAGGAACATATGTCAGTCAGTAGCACTTTTGTCTCTCTATTCCTCCAACCAGTGACACCTTGTGGACGGTGAATGTAAGTGTAGTGTTTAGAGTGCTCCTTTCCCCCTGCCTCACAGGGTGCACTGCAGAATGGACAAACCTCCCCACAGCCAAACAGACTGGTGAACATCTTGTCCTGAGGCTTGAATGGCAGAGATCTGAGTCTTTCAGTAATGTCTGTCTCATGGATGTATTGGACTTCCAGTGTCTGCTCCATTTCTCTAACAAATTCGGTGAGACTGTCAGCAAACTGATCTGTCTTTTCAGAGTAGTTCAGCGTCATGATGGAATCCAGAGCATCTTTGTGAAGGACAAGCTTGTCACCAAGAGCACTGCAAAGGTTCTGAATGAAGATCTTTATATCCTTATTGGTGCTTGTTGTATTTCTGACTTTTACTATTGCATCAGTGATTATTCTGACTATCTCTGTAAGATGCTTCATCTGCAACTTCTCCAGACTGCTTTCCTTTGACAATTGTAGGACAATGTGGTCAAATAGCCACCTCTTCACAAACTGTTCATAATTTCTTATGTACTCTTTATATTTCTCATATTTTCCATCAGTCAGGAGCTTTTTTAAAATGGAGAACTGGAACGATGTCCGTGTGCTGTAATCCTCTGATCCTTCACCGGTCTTGACTTCATCCACCACATCAGGACCAATCATTTTGGTCACATAGTCCAGTACAGCAGGCTTTAAACACAGCTTTGTAAAATCCTCAGCTTTCTTTTGACATTGGTCTCGCTCATGAAACAAGTCTGTGAAATCAGTAAGGTACTTGTTCTTAGACTGCTCCAGACACTTCCTTGGATCATTAACTGTAATGAAATGGTCATGCATCTTCTGGAACTCTCTAGCTGCTATGCCACAGATGTGCAACTTCAGTGAAACCTCACATTCCTCATTAACTTTACGTTTCTTTTTTAGTAGCAAAGTATCATCAATGAGTTCAAGTAGTTCCTTAATGTAAGTGTCATGGAAATCTGATTTGCTCTGCACTCTCTGGGTTATATATTCTTGACAGTTTGATATTATGTTGTCACAGAAATGTTGAAGTTTATTTCTTTGATGATCAAGATCCATGTGCATTAAAAAACCTTTAGCCATGCCCCACCAACTCCCTGATTTCACAACAAAGCGTGTTCTCCCACAATCTACCAGACTGCTTTCTATCCTCATACTACTGACATGACTCCCCCTTGTGAAAAAATGTCCACTTAACACATGAAAGGCAACTCGAGCAACATATTTTCTAGTGAGTCCACTGAAATTGATCTCAGACAGAGTTTCCTCCCACATTTTTTCAAACTCGTCTCTAAGATCTTCATCTGATAAATCTGATTTCTTCTCTCTGCAAATTTTCAGTAAAGCCATAACTTTCTTTTCTAATGTATTTGCATGTGAGCTCTTGATTTTATCCAATTTAGCCATACCCTCTTTGATTTCAACAGCTGCACACAGAGTATCCTTCAGTTTATTTTCTGTCTCTCGTCGAAATGTTTTAGCACTTGCAACAAAATCCTCCCTGTATCTTTCCACCAGACTGACATGACCATCTTGGTTTTCAAAGTACTTAGCTAAATTGTCTAGGATTTTCTTTTCCTCCAATGACAGCTTCTCAGATGCTTCCCTCTCTATTGTTGTTAGTGTTGTAGTTTGACCTGTCAAACCAAAATTCAAAATGTAGGTTTCTGCACACATTATCCAGGAATACATCTCCTTCTGGAAGGCCCACTCCCACCTATTGTACTCAGTACACAATCTTGTGTATGCATCTGCAACTAAGCTGTTTCTAAAACTAAAGATGAAGTTCTCAAATTTTACAGACTTCCACAAGCTTTTGGTCCATACCATGAAATTTAAAATATCTTCTGTTTTCTGACATTGTCTGAAACCTTGAATTAAGCTCTTCTTTAAGTCATACACAGCCTCACTGTAGCCAGCGTTGACTGGAGCCATTGGGGGAGTCCCATGCCAGAGTCCTGGGATGTAGCTGCTGCTTGTGTTTGGGTCATACTCCATCACGTCAGTGAACTTAGTGATATTTTCCTTATTTTCCATTCTGGCAGCTGCCTGAGTCATTTCATCCAACTGTTCCAACAACTTCTCCCTGGCCCTCATGTTGTTGTCATAGGCAGACATATCAGACACATTCTGGTGAACAAAATGACATACTGGCTTCTTACCCACTTCTTTCATCCTGAGGAAAGCATGAACCACAATCTGTAGAATATCTTTCATCTCTGTTGAGTTTTCCATCGAGATGTTGATGATCGTGAAATCACTCAGTCCTACCACCAGAGTTGCTAGTTCATTGTCATGTTCATAGCTGTTCTCAAGTTTTGACAACTCTAGTGATTTTAACCCCTCTGTGTCGATGACCATGATGAAGTCACACTTCAGCTTCTCCTTGAGATCTTTGTTGACTTTTATCAGTAACATGAAGGCTCCTCTGGTGCATCTACCACTGCTGACAGCAAACTGGACCCCAAAAATGGTGTTGAGGAGAGTGGACTTTCCCGTGCTTTGAACTCCTAAAACGGTGACAACCCGGATCTTGCTGTTAGAGCTCACAACATTATGAAGCTCTGTTAGTACATCTGAAATCCATTTTAATGGGATATTGGATGCATCTCCATCCACAAGCTCAACAGGGAAACCATCCAGCAGCATCTGAGCACACAGTCCAGGCAGATGTTCCATTTGTTTCCTTTGAAGTCTTTCTTCGGGGAGAGAGCATGCAGATTCATATAATTGACCCAGCTCACGAAGGAAGTGTTCAAGTCCCAGGGAACAATCAGAAATTTGCCTATCCAAATCAAAAAGATATTGTTTCTGATTATCCAAATCTTTAATTTCTTTTTTCTCAGCAGATTTATTTTGCTGAATCTCTTTATATTTCTCTTTCAACCCAGACAGGTTCTCTCTTGACAGATTGTCTAAATATATTTGCATCCATTTGAGGAAATACGATTTCTCTGCTCTTGAGTTTGAAATACCAATTATGAAGTTTGTCATTGCATCTGTCATTTCACAGGATTGTTGCTTCTTTCTTAGGTCTGCCTTCTTTTTTTTAAGCGAGCTCTTATATTGTTCAATGTCTTGTTTTCCAGCTTTTCTCAGTCTGCACATTTCTTTCTCCAACTTGGAGATCTCTGTCCAGATTTGCCCTTGTAAGGGTAACTGTTCCTTTTTGAATTGTACTGTGTCTCGGATGTTTCTTGTGATTTTTTCAGCCTTGTTTTTAGCATCCTGAATCTCTAAACGATCTTCATCAACACAAATTCCAAACTCACAAGCTATTTTGGCCATTTGTTCCACAGTCAATTTTTTTTTTTTTAACATTTCAGTGATGTAAATTACACATGATTGAAGTTTTTTCATAAATTGTGCATCACTCTCCTTTTTCTTGACAATCACATTTTCTTGTTTGATACCACTGTTATTGACAAATCTTCTTAATGCGTCTTTACTGAAGGTCTTTGCCTGAGAGTTTATGACCAAAAGTAACTCTGCTTTTATGTGTTTTCTGTCTAAAACCTTAACATCAGCCTCTAAATCATCACTGAAAATGAATACTGCAGCTGAAGTTTGACACAGAAAGGAAAACTGTGTTTCAAAGCACCTGAGATCTCCTCTGAGATTTGCCACAGCCACAGGGTCCTTAAATATATCAATGTTGGTGTTACCACATGGGAGGTACCAGCTGATTTCAACTAGACCATCTGAGATTCTACGAGGAACATCACCACATTCCATATCATGATGAACAAATGTGTCATGGTACTGTTGAGGGTTACTTAGCAACTTGTTTAACATCTGAGATTTGGACAAGCTACTCTCTCCTAGCCTAACAAATGACACCATAGGAATATCAGAGGCAACTATTCTCTCCTCTATGAAGGACTTTGTGTTTGCTTGTGAGGAGGATCTAAACTTCTTCACAATTTCCCTCAAGGCCCACAGCATCAAGGTGCTTTGTTTTGTATCACAGTTATACAGCAGGAGAGGAACAGCAAACTGACACATGGACATTTTGAGGGCAATCTGCTGCTGCAGTAAACCATCTGAACATAGAAACACAGCAGTGATAAGGTCCAGTGGGTTAATTACATTACTGTCATCAGAGTCACTTTCAAGATTTTCAAAACAGTCTATTCCTCTGTAAAACATGTTTACATCACTGGACATACATTTCACACTCCTAGCCTTTACATTTGCCATCATCAATTTCTTAAAAAAGTGTCCGGGGATTGACTGCAGAGTTTTAAGTGGATCATCTGATGTTGTATCAGCATTTATCTCAAGGAATGTACTTAACTTCAGCTTGTTTACATAATGATCTGCCAGTCCTACATCTGACAACAGCTCCTCAAGTAAATATCCTGTAAATGGAAAGGAAGATAAGCAAATAGGAAAGATCTAGGAATTTTCTAGTATATTCATTTATTTTCTAATGATGCTGCACCTAATCAGAGCCAGCAAGATAGTCAGACAGCCTCATCAGAAATTAAATAAAGAGACAGAGACACTACATACAATAGAGCTATGTATTTCTAACTTTAACATGTATATCATTTTTTTTTAATGATTTTGATGGGTAGTTTAATTAAGTGACACCGGACATACAGTATTGCTGTAAAATTAATTTATAAAATGGGGTACTTCCTTACTTGTAATGAGGGTTGTTGACACCACTTGGCTTTTCATTCCATCATCCATAACAGTGCAGACTGTAACAGTGTACTCAGTAGCAGGTTTCAGATCAGAGAGAGTGATGCTGGGTGAAGATGTGGTAGTGATGTGAGGTTCTGTCCCTGGACACTGGTAGGAGATCTGGTAATGATGATGGGTTTGGTCCAATCCTGGTGGCTGGTTCCAGATCACAGTAGCTGATGTGGTGTTTACTGAGCCAACAGTCAGCTGGTCTGGAGGAGGGACCACTGAGAGAAAATACAAGACTGTCAATGCTATAGTAATAATTACATTTATTTAATCAGGTAAGTTGACTGAAAACAAATCCTCATTTGCAGCACTGACCTGGGTTGACCACATAAAATACAATGTACAGGAAATAAGAAAATCTATTAAAAAGCAAGAAAGCAAAACAATCACATAAACCACAGACAGTAGTATAACGTTCGTCAAGTAAACATCTGAAATGCCCTAATGGCACCAGTTCTTCCAATTTCAATGTACATTGTAACTTCATTAGGATTTTTTTTAGCAGTGGGGACAGGCCCCGTCGTCGCCACAAAATGTTTTTTACACGGAATTCACACTTTGCTGCAACACAAACAAAAATGTTTATATCTTTTTTATTTCTCATCTCTATTCACACACTATGACAAACATTATCAGTTGTGATTGTATTGTCTTTTTTGATGAACTATAGGGCACTTATCATCTACAAAAGGTCTACAAAATGAATTTTACAAGAAATTCTTCAAAGAGAAACCGGCTGCTTTCTTCTTTTCCTTTACTTTCCTCTCTTTCTGCCCTCTCTCCTGTTACATTGTGCTTCACCCTTGTCTCCTCCTCTATCCACCACATGCACTACTCCTGCCTGTCTGCTTCTGTCACCTGTCTAATAGTGATGTACGAATCACGAACGATTCGTTCTTTTTGAATGAATCTTTTTAGTGAACTGGGTGTACTGAATCACTGCTTTAAAAGATTCATTCAATTAATGAATCACTTCTGCAAGAGAAAATTACGGAGATGTAGCCTACGGGTAAAGTCCGAATCAAAAACTTTTATAACTTAGTAGATGTCATCACCATGCCCTGAATAAATAGATGAACACACTTATCATAGTCCACACACTGCAGCAGAAATCGAACTCGTCTTCATAATCTTTGTTATAAAGGCTTTATTGTCGCGGATTTAAAAGTGCTATGAGTCGTGTCGCGAGAGTGCACAAACTGTCATTTATTGGCTGTTCTTCACACCGTTTATTATAAAGATATGTTCATCTAAGCATAGAATTGCCCTAATGTGGGACAATTTTTGGATTTCAGACTTTTGTGACATATTGCGATATAAAGCCAATACGTTACATATACACACAATACAATTTTACAAACCCCAGGATGTTCTCTAATCAAATTTAAACAGAAAGTGCAGATAACACATTCAGAAAAGAAAGTATAGATATATTAGTGCTCTTTGCGTGAACTGTCTGAAACAATCTGCAGCTTCCTAATGTGGGACAATGAATAGTCATTGACAAAAAGCCAAAATCACCTTGATTCATAATAGTAAAATAGTAAGTTAGTAATTCTCTTGTTTATGGATGGATGAAGATAATTGAACATCAGACAGATAATAAAATATTCTGATGCATTTATTATAGTCATAAGACATTAAGCAACTATTCTCTAGTTCATTTTACTTAACAACAGACAAACAAAAAATCACAACAGGCATAGAGCCTAGACCTACTTGAAGGCCAAATATAAATCTTGCAACTTGCAAAAAACTTTAGGCAAGATTCAACCTTGTCAGAATTCATTAAAACGCTGTGAACTTCAGGTACAGTATAAACATTTAAGACCATTTGGCCTAATGTTTTGTTTCGGTTAAAATTTATTCATACTCCTTAATATCAGGTTTGTCCAAACTCTATGTCACTAATCTTTGTGTCATTTTCACACAAATGCTTCCTTTTTGATGATTGTTTTATTCTAATATACGATTGGACAGTTGAGAGGTCATGTGATTTTTATCACACGCCTACAAATACTAGACCTTAGTTGTCCCACATTAGGCAGTGTCCCACTTTAGGACACTTCACCTACATTCGTAAATCTATTTTACTTCCCTTAAAAAGTGCATGTGAATATTTTCAATGTGTGTTACGTAAGTCTTTATTAACGCCACGTGAGACAGAAGTACGTGCGTGCGTGCGTGCATGCATACATGCAGCCAGTTCAAAATGTCAAGATGAGTGAACGGCGACAAGAAGCAACATTTTCACCAAAATAAATCAAAATATTGCCAAGTGTACTACTTGCAAAATAAATTTGTAAACCCATATCTCCACAGAAATTTACATGTGTGTTCATAGCTTGAAAAATTAAACGAGTGCACTGCTTTCACAGTAAATAATAAGGTCACATATCATGGGCACAAAATGTAATTAAGCAGTTGGACAAAAAGATTCATTAACCGAATCGGTGATTCGAAAGATTCAAATCTTTTAAATGAACTGTACTGTATGATTCAGTTCACTTTAGTGATTCGGAATCCCCATCACTACTGTATAATATCTCATCAGGCAACCAGTAATAACATGTGAATTGTTGTAGAAGTCACCACTAGTGTTTCCTACAGAATTTTTGGCATCTGAGGGAAAAAAAAATGCTAATCAGGTTTAGACCTATCTACTGTCTACTGTGACCTCCTTGCACGGAGTGTTTTTTCTTTTAACTTTTCCCACTAGCGCTTTGATGTGCAGCGCGCTACCATCCAGTGCACATGTAGGCTCAGGTTAGTCTAAAAGCATTAGATAGCCTAAGCTCTGTCTTTCCCTTAAACACTGTGTAGGTAATGTGAACTTAGGATACCTGGTTATCTTAATTATCAGGCGTCTTTCGTTTCTTAGAGAAATATTTTAACAAACTCATTCGAAAAATTTGTACAGAATAATAGCTTTAGGAATCTGAAACAAAGTTCACTATATATTATATATATAATTATATAGAGCAACTAATAACAATAAACCCACTATTATTTACATTAACTTAATGCAGTGTTACTACTACAGTGCCTTGCCAAAGTATTCGGCCCCCTTGAACATTTCGACCTTTTGCCACATTTCAGGCTGCAAAAATATAGATATAAAACTGTAATTTTTTGTGAAGAAGCAACAACAAGTGGGACACAATCATGAAGTGGAACGGAATTTATTGGATATTTAAAAGTTTTTTAACTAAAAAAAAACTAACAAATTGGGCGAGCAAAAGTATTCAGCCCCTTTACTTTCAGTGCAGCAAACTCTCTCCAGAAGTTTAGTGAGGATCTCTGAATGATCCAATGTTGACGTAAATGACTAATGATGATAAATAGAATCAACTTGTGTGTAATCAAGTCTCCATATAAATGCACCTGCTCTGTGATAGTCTCAGAGGTCCGTTGAAAGCACAGAGAGCATCATGAAGAACAAGGAACACACCAAGCAGGTCCGAGATTCTGTTGTGGAGAAGTTTAATGCCGGATTTGGATACAGAAAGATTTCCCAAACTTTAAACATCCCAAGGAGCACTGTGCAAGCGATAATATTGAAATGGAAGGAGTATCAGACCACTGCAAATCTACCAAGATCCGGCCGTCCCTCTAAACTTTCAGCTCATACAAGGAGAAGACTGATCAGAGATGCAGCCAAGAGGCCCATGATCACTCTGGATGAACTGCAGAGATCTACAGCTGAGGTGGGCGTGTCTGTCCATAGGACAACAATCAGTCGTATACTGCACAAATCTGGCCTTTATGGAAGAGTGGCAAGAAGAAAGCCATTTCTGAA
>JACXGM010040197.1:0-10384 GCA_016801145.1 Umbra pygmaea
CGGTATAACCGCGGAGGAACGGCGGTGGGCCCGCGGGCCGGCGGCGGTATGAAGGCGGTACGAAGGCGGCTGCCGCTTTCAAAAAGCGGCTGCCGCCGGCGAACCGCCGGCAAAGGTGTTTGCGATCACGCCTTTTTGCCGCTCCTACAGCCGCCGTCGAACCGCCTGCGGGCCGCCGACTCATTGCTATCTGGGATGGCTCATTGCTCCCATCAAATCTACAAGTAGATGCATCTTCAGCAATAGAACCAAACACAATACAACAAATATTAATACTAAACCATATTCTGGCTGAGTAAAATAGTTTATTCTAATTAAATTAAGTTTGTCCTTGAAAAGTCAGACAGCCTCCCGTTCCATTTGTGTACGTGCGCGCGCTTATATGCTTTCTGGTTAGACGAGAGCGTCTCTTATCACAATTCATACATAAACGCAAACTCAACGAACACCAGCGCCCTCGGTTTTACTGACAACCCAATCATCCAATGAGCGCTTAGCAGTCCGCTCTGTGTGCTTGACTTTTTCAACTTTATCAAAAAGAAATAAAATTAACATATCATTTTCGCATCATATTCCTAACTTTCGTAACTAAAAGCGTTTTGACCTAGTCTACTGGTGCTAACCCAGCAGAAGGGCTCTTAATTCTGGGGAGCTAACTAGCTTTTCTTCGTCTCTACTGTACAGTATATGTCTATGAAAACACAGGCTGGATTTCTTAATGACTAGCTCCGCTTTAATTTCATTTAATTAATTATACAGGAAAGTTAAAAGTAACAATTAAGTTACAATATAAACGGGACTGACTCAGTTTAAAAACTGGTTTCCAGCAGGTTCCTGTTCTGCAGGCTAAGCAGACATAGAACATAATTACGACACATGAGGACAGGAACATTTATACAGGACATTAGCACGGGCTAAACAGATAAAAACAAATAAAAACAACAATACAAACAATACAAATAATGCTTTATACATGCACCTAAACAAAAGTTTCATTTTTGTCAAATCCGAGACATGAAATGCTTGAAGTAATAACAAATAATAAAGTGTATTATAAGTTTTTCAATCCACTCGCCACTGTGGCTGTTAGATTAGCCTAGAACAATACCAATGCAAAAAAGCACCCACATTTCCCACCCTGGTTGTGAGAACAATGAAATTTAAATTTTTACCTTTGATGCTGTCAGTTGGTAGGTTCACGTTAAAATCTACCTAGAACCTCATCATATAAACTTTGATCCTAATAGTGTAGCAAAGGAAGTAAATGTAATGTTAAATGATTTTTTTGTTCTTTCTTGTGCCCTCGCTTAAAACGGATTATAGCCATTTTGTAAGTTTTGTATGCAGCCTCATTTTTCTGGAAACATACTTAGACCACTAATTATTGTTATGAAGAAAGGATACAATAATGGTTAACTTTGTTTTCTTTCTGATTGAGCTGTTACTACAATGGCTCTTATGTTTACTGCACCTTATTAGGACATGGTATCGGATGATGAAATTGGACTCCATATGCCATTTGTACTTTTGGCCAGTATCAGAGACATTTCTGATCCCAGTATCGGAATCGGTGCATGGCAAGTTAATACTCTGTTTGCCCCCCCACTGTGTTGAAACACAGAAACCTGATATAGAGAACCCTGATCAATTGTACCTGTTCCTTAGTAACAAATAGACAGTGACAAGACAATGTGGAACGTCACTTAACACAGAGAGGTCTTTCCAGACGTAAAGCGACACAGATGACGTACCAGTAGCCATCAGAATCACGTTGTGCTCCATGCCGTCTGCAGCCAGGACCCTGTCCACTGTCAGCTTGGTGTAGTTATAGCTGGAGATGTAAAACGGGGTCAGGGGCTGGATGGCCTGGATCCAGTCAGTCATCTCTGGGTGGTCCTTCACCACGTTCACTGTAGCCAGCGGCAGGTCTTTACTGTTGGGTGTACACTGAACAAATGAACATTATATTAACATTATATTAACATTAAATTCAGCCAGGTCTTTACTGTTGGGTGTACACTGAACAAATGAACATTATATTAACATTACATTAACATTATATTCAGGCAGGTCATTACTGTTGTTTGTACACGGACCACATTAACATTATATTAACATTACATTAACATTATATTAACATTATATTAACATTACATTAACATTATATTAACATTATATTAACATTACATTAACATTATATTAACATTATATTAACATTATATTAACATTATATTAACATTACATTCAGGCAGGTCTTTACTGTGGGGTGTACATGGACCACATTAACGTTATATTAACATTAAATTAACATTATACACTGCTAAAAAAATAAAGGGAACACTTAAACACAATGTAACTCCAAGTCAATCACATTTCTGTGAAATCACACTGTCCACTCAGGAAGCAACACTGATTGACAATCAATTTCACATGCTGTTGTGCAAATGGAACAGACAACAGGTGGAAATTATAGGCAATTAGCAAGACACCCCCCCAATAAAGGAGCGGTTCTGCCGGTGGTAATTACAGACCACCTCTCAGTTCCTATGCTTCCTGGCTGATGTTTTGGTCACTTTTGAATGCTGGCGGTGCTTTCACACTAGTGGTAGCATGAGATGGAGTCTACAACCCACACAAGTGGCTCAGGTAGTGCAGCTCATCCAGGATGGCACATCAATGTAAGCTGTGGCAAGAAGGTTTGCTGTTTCTGTCAGTGTAGTTTCAAGAGCATGGAGGCACTACCAGGAGACAGGCCAGTACATAAGGAGACGTGGAGGAGGCCGTAGGAGGGCAACAACCCAGCAGCAGGACCGCTATCTCCGCCTTTGTGCAAGGAGGAGCAGGAGGAGCACCACCAGGGCTGTGCAAAATGACCTCCAGCAGGCCACAAATGTGCATGTGTCCACTCAAACGGTCAGAAACAGACTCCATGAGGGGGGTATGAGGGACGGACGTCCACTGGTGGGGGTTGCGCTTACAGCCCAACACCGTGCAGGATATTTGGCATTTGCCAGAGAACACCAAGATTGGCAAATTCGCCACTGGCGCACTGTGCACTTCACAGATGAAAGCAGGTTCACACTGAGCACATGTGACAGACATGACAAAGTCTGCAGACGCCGTGGAGAACGTTCTGCTGCCTGCAACATCCTCCAGCATGACCGGTTTGGCGGTGGGTCAGTAAAAGTGTGGGGTGGCATTTCTTTCCCAAGTAAAAAAAAAGTATATTTAAATTATACTCCAGTATTTTACTTGTAGTATACTTATGGTTAACCATAAGTATGTATTCAATGTATTTAAGTATATTTGAAGTATACTTTAAAAATATACATACCAAAATAATATATTAGAAGTATATTTAGGATAAATAAAATACATTTCAAGTACATTTAAATATACTATTTTTTTACTTGGGTTGGGGGGCCGCACAGCCCTTCATGTGCTCGCCAGAGGTAGCCTGACTGCCATTAGGTACCGAGATGAGATCCTCAGACCGCTTGTGAGATTATATGCTGGTGCGGTTGGCCCTGGGTTCCTCCTAATGCAAGACAATGCTAGACCTCATGTGGCTGGAGTGTGTCAGCAGTTCCTGCAAGAGGAAGGCATTGATGCTATGGACTGGCCCGCCTGTTCCCCAGAGCTGAATCCGATTGAGCACATCTGGGACATCATGTCTCGCTCCATCCACCAACGCCACGTTGCACCACAGACTGTCCAGGAGTTGGCGGATGCTTTAGTCCAGGTCTGGGAGGACATCCCTCAGGAGACCATCCACCACCTCATCAGGAGCATCCCCAGGCGTTGTAGGGAGGTCATACGGGCACGTGGAGGCCACACACTACTGAGCCTAATTTTGACTTGTTTTAAGGACATTACATCAAAGTTGGATCAGCCTGTAGTGTGGTTTTCCACTTTGATTTTGAGTGTTACTCCATATCCAGACCCCCATGGGTTGATAAATTTGATTTCCATTGATAATTTTTGTGTGATTTTGTTGTCAGCAGATTCAACTATGTAAAGACGAAAGTATTTCATACGATTAGTTCATTCATTCAGATCTAGGATGTGTTACCTTAGTGTTCCCTTTATTTTTTTCAGCAGTGTATTAATACTACATTTCAGGCAGGTCATTACTGTTGGGTGTACATGGATTTAACCTTATAACATTAACATTATATTAACATTACATTAACATTATATTAACATTACGTTAACATTACAATCAGGCAGGTCTATACGGCACTGAATGTGCTAAGAAATAAACAGCTGAAATCAACTGGAGGGCTTGGTGCAGAGCTAACTTTATCGCCCACAGGGTGTTTTCTTGTCTAAATACTGTCACGAAACAGTGTTTTTGTTTGTTTTATTTTATAATCCAAGTTTTATTTCTTTTTTATATTCATTCCAGCATAATGACAAATGTATTTGTCTCTCCTAGTCACACTAGGCGACCAACTGGTGACCAACAGCCCTTGGGATTAGGTGGATCTCACCACAGCCCACTAAGTCACTACTATTACAGCGTAAATAGGTCATCATGTGTAACTACCACACTGGCAACTGTGAGTCAAACAGCATTGTCTGTTATTTATGATATGGTGAGAGCACACAACCAACCTAAATCCTAACTGGGTGCTAGCCAGGAAAAAAGTGCCTTGTTTTTTTAGACCCTATGAGATTGTTGGACATCCCATTCCAATTCATGAGCATTTATCTACAGTTGGACCTCCTTTGCTGCTGTAACATCTGTCAATCTTCTGGGAAGGTAAAAAACGCACAGGTTTTGTATTCTTAATTAGCCTTTGTTAGGTAGTTACAGGTATTCAAATCAACAAAATGACAAGGGTGCCCAAATGTATGCACCTGTCTAATTTAGTTTTGACGCATATTGCACATTTTCTGGTAATCCAATAAACCTCATTTCACTACAGAAATATTACTGTCCTAGATCAAAATAATATATAATAATACATATATAATAATAATAGATAAAAATTATTTTTTTTGATAATTTTGCTGTTCCAAACACCCAATTATTTTTAAATGAAAATCATGGAAATTGTCAGGGGTGCCTAAACTTTTACATACAACTGTGTGTGACATAATGCTGATCATTACACACACAAGGAAACACCAAGATAACACATCCTAGATCTGAATGAATGAACTAATCGTATAAAATACTTTCGTCTTTACATAGTTGAATGTGCTGACAACAAAATCACACAAAAATTATCAATGGAAATTAAATTTATCAACCCATGGAGGTCTGGATATGGGGTCACACTCAAAATTAAAGTGGAAAACCACACTACAGGCTAATCCAAATTTGATGTAATGTCCTAAAAACAAGTCAAAATAAGGCTCAGTTGTGTGTGTGGCCAGTATGACCTCCCTACAATGCCTGGGCATGCTCCTGATGAGGTGGCGGATGGTCTCCTGAGGGATGTCCTCCCAGACCTGGACGAAAGCATTTGCCAACTCCTGGACAGTCTGTGGTGCAACATGGCGTTGGTGGATGGAGCGAGACATGATTTGCTCAATCAGATTTTTTTATTTGAATACCTGTAACTACCTAACAAAGGATAATTAAGAATACAAAACTTGTGCGGTTTTTACCTTCCCAGAAGGTTGACGGATGTTATAGCAGCAAAGGAGGTCCAACTGTACATAAATGCCCATGAATTGGAATGGGATGTCCAACAATCTCATAGGGTCTAAAAAAACAAGGCACATTTTTCCTGGCTAGCACCCAGTTAGGATTTAGGTTGGTTGTGTGCTCTCACCATATCATAAATAACAGACAATGCTGTTTGACTCACAGTTGCCAGTGTGGTAGTTACACATGATGACCTATTTACGCTGTAATAGTAGTGACTTAGTGGGCTGTGGTGAGATCCACCTAATCCCAAGGGCTGTTGGTCACCAGTTGGTCGCCTAGTGTGACTAGGAGAGACAAATACATTTGTCATTATGCTGGAATGAATATAAAAAAGAAATAAAACTTGGATTATAAAATAAAACAAACAAAAACACTGTTTCGTGACAGTATTTAGACAAGAAAACACCCTGTGGGCGATAAAGTTAGCTCTGCACCAAGCCCTCCAGTTGATTTCAGCTGTTTATTTCTTAGCACATTCAGTGCCGTATAGACCTGCCTGATTGTAATGTTAACGTAATGTTAATATAATGTTAATGTAATGTTAATATAATGTTAATGTTATAAGGTTAAATCCATGTACACCCAACAGTAATGACCTGCCTGAAATGTAGTATTAATACACTGCTGAAAAAAATAAAGGGAACACTAAGGTAACACATCCTAGATCTGAATGAATGAACTAATCGTATGAAATACTTTCGTCTTTACATAGTTGAATCTGCTGACAACAAAATCACACAAAAATTATCAATGGAAATCAAATTTATCAACCCATGGGGGTCTGGATATGGAGTAACACTCAAAATCAAAGTGGAAAACCACACTACAGGCTGATCCAACTTTGATGTAATGTCCTTAAAACAAGTCAAAATTAGGCTCAGTAGTGTGTGGCCTCCACGTGCCCGTATGACCTCCCTACAACGCCTGGGGATGCTCCTGATGAGGTGGTGGATGGTCTCCTGAGGGATGTCCTCCCAGACCTGGACTAAAGCATCCGCCAACTCCTGGACAGTCTGTGGTGCAACGTGGCGTTGGTGGATGGAGCGAGACATGATGTCCCAGATGTGCTCAATCGGATTCAGCTCTGGGGAACAGGCGGGCCAGTCCATAGCATCAATGCCTTCCTCTTGCAGGAACTGCTGACACACTCCAGCCACATGAGGTCTAGCATTGTCTTGCATTAGGAGGAACCCAGGGCCAACCGCACCAGCATATAATCTCACAAGCGGTCTGAGGATCTCATCTCGGTACCTAATGGCAGTCAGGCTACCTCTGGCGAGCACATGAAGGGCTGTGCGGCCCCCCAACCCAAGTAAAAAAATAGTATATTTAAATGTACTTGAAATGTATTTTATTTATCCTAAATATACTTCTAATATATTATTTTGGTATGTATATTTTTAAAGTATACTTCAAATATACTTAAATACATTGAATACATACTTATGGTTAACCATAAGTATACTACAAGTAAAATACTGGAGTATAATTTAAATATACTTTTTTTTTACTTGGGAAAGAAATGCCACCCCACACTTTTACTGACCCACCGCCAAACCGGTCATGCTGGAGGATGTTGCAGGCAGCAGAACGTTCTCCACGGCGTCTGCAGACTTTGTCATGTCTGTCACATGTGCTCAGTGTGAACCTGCTTTCATCTGTGAAGTGCACAGTGCGCCAGTGGCGAATTTGCCAATCTTGGTGTTCTCTGGCAAATGCCAAATATCCTGCACGGTGTTGGGCTGTAAGCGCAACCCCCACCAGTGGACGTCCGTCCCTCATACCCCCCTCATGGAGTCTGTTTCTGACCGTTTGAGTGGACACATGCACATTTGTGGCCTGCTGGAGGTCATTTTGCACAGCCCTGGTGGTGCTCCTCCTGCTCCTCCTTGCACAAAGGCGGAGATAGCGGTCCTGCTGCTGGGTTGTTGCCCTCCTACGGCCTCCTCCACGTCTCCTTATGTACTGGCCTGTCTCCTGGTAGTGCCTCCATGCTCTTGAAACTACACTGACAGAAACAGCAAACCTTCTTGCCACAGCTTACATTGATGTGCCATCCTGGATGAGCTGCACTACCTGAGCCACTTGTGTGGGTTGTAGACTCCATCTCATGCTACCACTAGTGTGAAAGCACCGCCAGCATTCAAAAGTGACCAAAACATCAGCCAGGAAGCATAGGAACTGAGAGGTGGTCTGTAATTACCACCGGCAGAACCGCTCCTTTATTGGGGGGGTGTCTTGCTAATTGCCTATAATTTCCACCTGTTGTCTGTTCCATTTGCACAACAGCATGTGAAATTGATTGTCAATCAGTGTTGCTTCCTGAGTGGACAGTGTGATTTCACAGAAATGTGATTGACTTGGAGTTACATTGTGTTTAAGTGTTCCCTTTATTTTTTTAGCAGTGTATAATGTTAATTTAATGTTAATATAACGTTAATGTGGTCCATGTACACCCCACAGTAAAGACCTGCCTGAATGTAATGTTAATATAATGTTAATATAATGTTAATATAATGTTAATATAATGTTAATGTAATGTTAATATAATGTTAATATAATGTTAATGTAATGTTAATATAATGTTAATATAATGTTAATGTAATGTTAATATAATGTTAATGTGGTCCGTGTACAAACAACAGTAATGACCTGCCTGAATATAATGTTAATGTAATGTTAATATAATGTTCATTTGTTCAGTGTACACCCAACAGTAAAGACCTGGCTGAATTTAATGTTAATATAATGTTAATATAATGTTCATTTGTTCAGTGTACACCCAACAGTAAAGACCTGCCGCTGGCTACAGTGAACGTGGTGAAGGACCACCCAGAGATGACTGACTGGATCCAGGCCATCCAGCCCCTGACCCCGTTTTACATCTCCAGCTATAACTACACCAAGCTGACAGTGGACAGGGTCCTGGCTGCAGACGGCATGGAGCACAACGTGATTCTGATGGCTACTGGTACGTCATCTGTGTCGCTTTACGTCTGGAAAGACCTCTCTGTGTTAAGTGACGTTCCACATTGTCTTGTCACTGTCTATTTGTTACTAAGGAACAGGTACAATTGATCAGGGTTCTCTATATCAGGTTTCTGTGTTTCAACACAGTGGGGGGGCAAACAGAGTATTAACTTGCCATGCACCGATTCCGATACTGGGATCAGAAATGTCTCTGATACTGGCCAAAAGTACAAATGGCATATGGAGTCCAATTTCATCATCCGATACCATGTCCTAATAAGGTGCAGTAAACATAAGAGCCATTGTAGTAACAGCTCAATCAGAAAGAAAACAAAGTTAACCATTATTGTATCCTTTCTTCATAACAATAATTAGTGGTCTAAGTATGTTTCCAGAAAAATGAGGCTGCATACAAAACTTACAAAATGGCTATAATCCGTTTTAAGCGAGGGCACAAGAAAGAACAAAAAAATCATTTAACATTACATTTACTTCCTTTGCTACACTATTAGGATCAAAGTTTATATGATGAGGTTCTAGGTAGATTTTAACGTGAACCTACCAACTGACAGCATCAAAGGTAAAAATTTAAATTTCATTGTTCTCACAACCAGGGTGGGAAATGTGGGTGCTTTTTTGCATTGGTATTGTTCTAGGCTAATCTAACAGCCACAGTGGCGAGTGGATTGAAAAACTTATAATACACTTTATTATTTGTTATTACTTCAAGCATTTCATGTCTCGGATTTGACAAAAATGAAACTTTTGTTTAGGTGCATGTATAAAGCATTATTTGTATTGTTTGTATTGTTGTTTTTATTTGTTTTTATCTGTTTAGCCCGTGCTAATGTCCTGTATAAATGTTCCTGTCCTCATGTGTCGTAATTATGTTCTATGTCTGCTTAGCCTGCAGAACAGGAACCTGCTGGAAACCAGTTTTTAAACTGAGTCAGTCCCGTTTATATTGTAACTTAATTGTTACTTTTAACTTTCCTGTATAATTAATTAAATGAAATTAAAGCGGAGCTAGTCATTAAGAAATCCAGCCTGTGTTTTCATAGACATATACTGTACAGTAGAGACGAAGAAAAGCTAGTTAGCTCCCCAGAATTAAGAGCCCTTCTGCTGGGTTAGCACCAGTAGACTAGGTCAAAACGCTTTTAGTTACGAAAGTTAGGAATATGATGCGAAAATGATATGTTAATTTTATTTCTTTTTGATAAAGTTGAAAAAGTCAAGCACACAGAGCGGACTGCTAAGCGCTCATTGGATGATTGGGTTGTCAGTAAAACCGAGGGCGCTGGTGTTCGTTGAGTTTGCGTTTATGTATGAATTGTGATAAGAGACGCTCTCGTCTAACCAGAAAGCATATAAGCGCGCGCACGTACACAAATGGAACGGGAGGCTGTCTGACTTTTCAAGGACAAACTTAATTTAATTAGAATAAACTATTTTACTCAGCCAGAATATGGTTTAGTATTAATATTTGTTGTATTGTGTTTGGTTCTATTGCTGAAGATGCATCTACTTGTAGATTTGATGGGAGCAATGAGCCATCCCAGATAGCAATGAGTCGGCGGCCCGCAGGCGGTTCGACGGCGGCTGTAGGAGCGGCAAAAAGGCGTGATCGCAAACACCTTTGCCGGCGGTTCGCCGGCGGCAGCCGCTTTTTGAAAGCGGCAGCCGCCTTCGTACCGCCTTCATACCGCCGCCGGCCCGCGGGCCCACCGCCGTTCCTCCGCGGTTATACCG
>JACXGM010040198.1:0-10384 GCA_016801145.1 Umbra pygmaea
AGGTTATGTGCGGCCGTGAAGGCAAAGTAGGATATGTCAGCTGTAGTATATGTATATATGGAGAAGTGTGGCAACTCGCTCTGGTTGTACCCTGCAACCGGTTATCCTGTATAGGCTTTTCTGGATCTCACATCATTAAAACTGTTGACAACGAATCTGCCTGCCTCCCTCTCTCAAACTACACCCACTGAACGTAACAAAATGCTTATTTTAGGTCCCAAGAAACAAAGAGACCTGCTGTCAGTTCAAAGGTCCGGAAAAATTGATGATTAGCAATTTACTTTGATTTAATTTGCTTTATAACTTACAAGCAATAAGTGTGTTAGGTTAATTCAAGTTTTAAGACATTCAGAGAAAAATTACATTCAAGCCTAGTAGAAACAATGTTACAGTTTGACGGCAAACCATTGTCTAAATTAAAGCAACTCTAATTTTAAAAGCAACATGTATTCAAGTGTCAGAATTTTTCAAAATACATTCCAAACTAGAGCAAAATAAATTGCTGTTTTCCCTGAAATGGTTGCTTTTGAACCTAAGCAGCTCCAACATTTTTGATCAAATTTACAGGTGTACACTATAGTTTTAGAAGAAATATACTAAATATTAAATGTAAATGTTAAAAACTAAAAAGGCAAACTGTTTTTGTTTTCATGCCTGAAAAAACTGATTAACCAAACTGACCTTAAACAAGGCACACTGTGGTAAAGATGGTTTTATATTCACATATATAAGCCTTGCCGACTGCTGAGCAATTGATATTTGATGAAAATCATGTTTTGCGGCTGTTAGATGGTACTATGGAGAGTATATTGATGCAGTTTGAGATTCATTTCTCAAAAATTGAGAAAGCTATTTCAAAAAGGGTGTATTTTTTGCTTTAAAGTATTCCATAAACATCAACGATTGATATTTGATGAAAATCATGTCTTGCGGCTGTTAGATACCACTATGGAGAGTATACTGATGCATTTTGAGAATAATATGTCCAAAACTGAGAAAGCTATTTCAAAAAGGGGGCTATTAAAGCTTTATTACATTTCATAAAGGTCAACGATTAATATTTGATGAAAATCATGCTTGCGGCTGTTAGATAACACTATGGAGAGTATACTGATGCAGGTTGAGATTAATTTCAAAAAAATTTAGAATGCCATTTCAAAAAGGGTGCATTTTTAGCTTTAAAATATTCCTTAAAAATCAACTATTGATATTTGATGAAAATCATGCCTTGTGGCTGTTAGATGGCATTATGACAAGTGTACTGTTGGTTTTTAGGATAAATATTTCAACATTCGAAAAAGCTATTTAATAAACGAAACGTGTAATCTCTTGTATAGAAACCGAAGCTCTGGGTGATGCACTTTCACGCTGGTCCCTAACTACTCCATTCACCGATAGCTTGTTCGACATTCGGCACTCCGCAGTCCGCACGGCTGAAGATGGTGTGTTGTAACCGTGGAGCATGTGAATGTTTGAATATAAATCTATCTTTACCGTGGTACAAGGCACAGTAATATAAATAAATAATACAATCAAAATGACTTTAAAATAAAACCTGCATGGTGCCGTAAGACAGTCACATTACATAGCAGCCTAGTGTGAGAAATGGCACTGTTTGCCTTCAATTAGCTGCCTAAACCTTGGTACCATAGAAATTAAATGTATAGAAGCCTTATTAAACTGTTTTGCTTGGTCATTCAATTAGTACACAAAAAAATGGCGACTGCCGTTAGTTGTCACAGTAACAACACGCATATCGGTTTAATGCTGATGTAGACCGCTAGATCTTTGCAATGGAATGGTACACATAAAAATTGCTGCTGCTCTGACCATTCTGCTACATTTATTTGCATTTGAATGGCACTTCTAATCATTCAATTTCTATGCTTGGTACAAAAGGTGTGGTCGCTACGCAGACATTGACCCAGATGCTCATTGGTCAAGCGGCTGCGATATGCGCTTTTCACCACATTCATTGCTGAGAATGCAGAATCACAACAATATTTTTGGAGGGTATTGCTGTTCGAAATATATGTGTTTTGTGTCATAGTGGCGTTTAACATTTCCACTATTCACAACGGTCTCTGTGAAAATCAAACACAAGGGTTTCGTGCTGGATTGGGGAAAAATAAACGCATATTTTTCAGTCCACTCGTCTTTGAAAACTCAGTTATCTTGGTCAACTTGTCTTTTCTTTACATATTTGGAAAAGTGACATCCTCACCGCGACGTAGCTTTCACTGACATAACGGCAGTTAGCCAACCCGTACTTTTAAGGCTTGGCAGCTGTCAACGTAGTCATGACAACGATGTCAAACAGGCAAACAATATTTTTTTATCCCGGGACATGAATGACCACTGCAACGTTTCAAATACTACCGGTACAATATTCTACAAGACCATCAATGTATTGATATAAAACCACTGTAATAAATTGTAACCTATACTGTTGCATTCCTATGTGTGGGCTGGGTCCGGATTGACTTGTCATCTGTTCCGGATCTGGACCGGAGTCTGGATATTGAGAATGACTGGTTTACGGGAAGGCTACAAAAAGCTATCGCAAGAAAAGTCTTTTCTGCACACATGCTACAAACAGAGTCGCCTAAGTTACACAAACGCACATTTGGACAACCCAGCTTAATTTTGGAAGAAGGTGCTGTGGACTGATGAAACAAAGATGTAGTTATTTGGTTATAACAAGGGGCATTATGCATGACGGCAAAAGAACACAGCATTCCAAGACAAACACTTGCTACCCACAGTAGAATTTGGTGGAGGTTCCATCATGCTGTTGGGCTGTGTGGCCAGTGATACTGGGAATATTGTTAAAGTTGAGGGTCGAATCGATATCCACTCAATATCTGCAGCTACTTGAGAATAATGTAGAGGAATCAGTCACAAAGTTGAAGTTGATATTATTGTTGGATATTTCAACAAGACAATGACCCAAAACACTGCTCAAAATCTACTCTGGCATTTATGCACAGGAACAAGTACAATGTTGTGGAATGGTCATCCCAGTCTCCAGACCTGAATATCATTGAAAATCTGTCGGGTGATTTGAAGGGGGCTGTCCAAGTTGGCAACCATCAAACCTAACTGAACTGGAGATGTTTTGAAAGGGGGAATGGTCCAAAAAACCTTCATCCAGAATCCAGTCACTCATTACAGGCAATAGGAAGCGTCCAGAAGCTGTTATTTCTGCTAAAGGAGGCTCAACTAAATATTGATGTGATATGTCGGTTGGGGTGCTCAAATTTATACACCTGTCTAATTTCGTTTTGATGCATATTGCACATTTTCTGTTCATCCAATAAACCTAATTTCACTGCTGAAATATTCCTGTGTCCTTCAGTTATTTGATAGATCAAAATGAAATTGCTGATCCAAACACCCATTTATTTATAAATGAAAATCATGGAAATTGTAAGAGGTTCTTGAACCTTTGCATACAACTGTATTTCTCCAAAAACGCAATGTGATGACTTTTTATCCGGTTCTTTAGACAGAACATCAAATTTGTTTTGTAAAGTATCTCTGGCATACGTAGGATCAAGTTGGTGATCTTGGTCATTTATAACATTTATTTTTCATAAGAATGACGAATTTGACGATTATAGACATGCTTTCACATGTTTCACATCTGTCTTTCGTTCAGAAGTGCGGGCTTGCAGTTCATACCCAAAGGGCTTCTGTGTTTTCCGGATTCATTCGGTAACTGTTGGGTCATGAAATGCTAATTTTTACATAAAAAGATGGATTTTACCTGGTAAAACAATGCTTTATGTCATTACTGAAACTCTTTGATGATGAAAAAGAAAGAAATTTCAAATGTAATTAATATTTTAGATTGTTCTCAATGTGTTATTACCTCACTTCCATAGAAATATGAATCCAATCGGACACATGGTGGCGCTGTATTTAAGGCTTCAAAATGAAAACTTTGAAAAGCCATGCCTCTCACTCTATAATTCCGATTTTTTTTTTCTCTCTCACTGGTCCGGCTCGAGGTGCTGTACAGAAAGCCTCATGGATCATTAAGGTCCGCCTAGACATTTTTTCCATTTATATGTCCGGCCCGACGTTGGACACTGTGTTAAAAAACCTTCAAGAAAGCTTTCATAACATACAACATTCCTTCCGTGGCCGCCAATTACTTTTAAATTCTAGTAAAACTAAATGTATGCTCTTCAACCGATCACACTCTGCACCTGCCTGCCCAACAAGCATCACCACACTCGACGGGTCTGTATTGGAATACATAGACAAATACAAATACCTAGGGGTCTGGTTAGAGTCTTAACTCACCTTCCAGATCCACATCAACCAGCTCCCCTCCAAAATTTTATCCAGGATTGGCTTCCTATTCTGTAATAACACCTACTTCACTCTAACTGCCAAACATGCTGTTGTGAAAATGACCATCCTCCCTATACAAGACTTCGGTGGTTTTGTCACCAATGCTCCATATAACACCCATCACTGCAACCTCCACAGTATAATCGGATGGCCTTCACTACACACCCAGCGACAAACACACTGGTATCATCTTATTAATAAGTGTCTACTAGGCAAAAACCCACCTTACCTAAAATCATTAATCTCCAGAGCAACACCCTCTCTTAATCTGTATTCAAGCAGATAAATATCTCTGATTGACACAAAAGCCTGCACCTCCTCTGGCCGCCTCTCCTTCCTGTTCTCTGCTGCTAATTATTGGAACATACTACAAATATCCTTGAAGCTTGAATCCGCTGTCCCTTTAACACTAGAACTGCCACGCCTTCCACACTATCTATAACCGCCAAATGCTGATGCCCATCAGCATCATTAGCATGTGAATCAGCCTCATTAAAACACATCACACACACACAGCAACTAAAAACGGCAAGTATTTTCATAATGAGACTGACCATAAATAAATTGATCTTGGTGAATTGAAAGTAATGAGCCATGTTTTTTACCAGATACAGCACTGTCATAGAGGTTATTTATGGCTAAGTTTTGAATCAGACAAATACGTCTGTTGTTGCGAAAAATGTGTAACCACATGATAGGTACAAACAGAAACATAAGCTTCTGTATAGATTTAGCTAGAATCTGCAACATATTATATTTAGTTTTTTTGTTTGTTCCTCCAAGTATTTACACAATCACCAACAGCTACATTGAAGCTAATGATGCTACATCCACTCCATACAGGTTGCAATGCCCAGACAATGGACTAGTCAGTCAGTCAGCCACTCACCCATTGCTGTAACTCATCTTTCTGTCATTATTTCCAAACAACTACACCAAAACGTATACAACCACCTTGGCTTTAAATAGAATAGAGTTAGCATTACTCTATTAAGCATTTTTATTATTTTACATTTGTTCCTCCAAGTATTTACACAATCACGATAGTTACATTGACGCTAATGATGCTTACACAATCACCGATAGCTACATTGAAGGTGCACGCAAAACCTTTCGTCAAATTTTAACATTATATTTCTCTATTCTGTAACAATACTATCATAAGCCAAATGTTTATTTCAATTAAGATATTAGATCATAAACGCTTAACTTTGTAGTCAAAACACGTAGCTGCTCATTCACTGTTGAAAAACCTCCAAGTGATTAGTATGTTATGGCTGTCGACCTCCAAGCAATGGTCATACCAACTGAGTGCAAGTGGCCCATTAATGAAGACCGGTAATCGGCTGTTCCAGAGACAACTCCTGGACTACGACATGTTGAGCTAATTGCTGTGTTTTTAGCCAGCTATGCTACTAGCTAGCATGTCGTTGCTACAGCTAGTGGGCTAGGGGACATCACTCGACTGGTACATCAGTTGGGCAGACTACAGTGCTTGATTTGATGCTGTGTTTGTTTTTTTGTAGAATATTAATAATGTAATGACAGGCAACTGTCTCACTCTTACTACATCCATGGTCTCACTTCGTCTTTTCGTCACAATTTTCTTCAAACTTGTTGATGCATGCAGTTTGCTTGGAAGGTATTGCACCTCTCATGCTATTTATATAATGTTCACACAGAAGCCAGCAGTGGCACTAAACTGAGTTTAAATGCCCACATAAAAAGGGCATTTAAATAAAAAACTAAACTACCGATTGATTTCAAACTTACAAGCGCAGTGCACAATAATTGGACACAAGGTCCAATTGAAAGAAAAAAAACTTGCAATATGGCATTCCTGAATGAATTCCAAATCTGGGTGAAATAATAATAATAATAAAATGTATGATTTCAATATATGTGGCGGTGTCACGATGGCCAAGGCTGTCGTGGCCCCTCACCTGATGGTGATGGACTATTTGTTGTGTGTTACTATTTCAACTGTTCATGCATATATTTTGTTTAGGCGCCGACCTCTGGGTGCTGGAAGAGCGGTAGGCACTTTACCAGGGTTGGAAGTTAACTTTTTTGTCCACCAGCCACAGATGCCAAAATTTTACCAGCCACTTAAATTTTTTAACAGCCACTTTTCCCAAAGTCAAATACATAAAAGAAAACACACTAGCATATTCTATATTGCTTGAATACATTACATTCACTATGAATACATGTGTCATTAATATAGGTCAATTACTAAAGGGACATTTAGTGAAGACAAGTCTGAGATGAATAATTTTCAGATGATTGACAAATTGTGCTAATCTGTTTACTAATTGTGTGTCCTAATACCATATTTTAGTCAGCTACTTTTAAATCACTCATGCAACAGTAGGCCGTTTCAACTTTGAGAGGTGTAAAACTTTGCTGTTTTAACACCTGACGTACGCCACAATATTTACAGATTTGTAAATTCATTTTCTAATAATCTGTTTGGAAAACATCTGGGATTACTAATAAAAATATTGAAGCATTGGTGAAATGATTTACATTTACATTTTAGTCATTTAGCAGACATTCTTATCCAGAGTGATTTACAGTAAGTACAGGAACACTACATTTACAATTTTATCATTTAGCAGACACTCTTATCCAGAGTGATTTACAGTACAGGGGCAATTTAGGGTGAAGTGCCTTGCCCAAAGACAACAACATTTGGCACAGCCGGGAATCTAACCAGCAAACTTCTGACTACTAGTCCTGACTCCCTAACCACTGAGCCATCTGACCCCCAATTATCCCCCTTCAAAGCAGCAAGTGCTTCTTCAATAATGAAACGAAACCTAATACAACATTAAATATAATAAGAAACCATATTATGGCAATGTAAGATTCTTGAATTAAAATCCGTTGTTAATAAACTAATTTACACTTGAGAAGTTGGACACTGCGCGTGTAAATGTCTCTGGTAAAACGAGAGCGTCGTTTATCAGAATCCAATCATTATCGCAGACTAAACAAGTGATTTGAGTGACAGCTGAATGTTCCAATGATCGTTTAGCATTCCGCACTGTATGTGTGTGTTTTTCTTTTTTCGGTGACATAAAATCGTGTCATAATCACATTAACTTCCCCATATCTGTAATTAGACACATTCTGTCCTTGATATTTTCTATATTGACTTAATCTAGCCTACTCGGGCTTAATACTGGGAACAACATTTTTTTTTCTTCTATACCGCACTATGTTTATGGTACCGCAGCTCAAGGCTAGAGTTCTCACAGACTAGCTCTGCGAAAACCAATCAAATATGCACCTTGACAGAAGTGAGTCTTTCTTTGTTAATGAGTAAGCTTCCGCATTTGTCAAACGCATTTATCTCCAATCCGAACCAGGTAATGTTTAAAGTAGCCCAATAATAAAAAACGTATCATATGTTGTAGCTACAATTCACCCACCAGAGTGTTTGGTAGATTAGGAAAAGTTACCCATCAATGTGAAAAAATGCCCGCATTTGGCGGGTGGCGGGTGTTAATTTCCTACCCTGTTGGTTACTCATTGCGCATGAATGGTGCACTGGCTGACTATCCACACCGGTGCGTAATGACTAATCAAGATGCCTATTTAATCCCAGCATTCCGGAGGTTCAGAGCGTGTTATTGTGGACTTGTCCCTGTCAGGAGAGAAGGCGTTTTAGCCATGTGTCAGTGCGGAGTTTGTAATTCATTGTAAGTTTCATTATTGATTGAGTCTTCAACTTCTACATAAAGAAATGTTTATAGTTGAACCATGTTATTCATGTCTGTGCCACGGTAAGCACAGTATAATATATATCCGTTGTGCAGTTTCTGTGCACCATTGTTTTGCAGTGCTCCTGTGTACATGGCTTTTATGTCTATGGTTCATTAAACAACTTGAATGCTCCTCCCGCATCTGGTCTCCAATCTCGCTAACACCACAACTACATCTGTGACAGGCGGCCTGTGGTAACCCTTCACATGGTGAAAATGTGACTTTCTGGGCTGAATACATCTTTGCTGAATACAAATTTATATATTTTATACATTGAATAAATGTCCAAAAATATTTGAATGTCATTGTGATTACCAACGGTTAACAAAAGAGGATAAAATACTTTTTCAGTGTCAAGACAGGATATCTAGCTGATCATGTAAAAATTTAATTCACTCCAATTACAAATATATAGCCTAAATCTTTAATGTATTGTTATATTAGTAGCCCAATTGAGCAAGTTTAGTATAGTTGTGTGCTATCTACATGTTTAATCCTCTACGTTGGAGATATGGAGAGCAATGTGGAGTTGGCTGTCAATTGATTCGTAAATTACTACTTTTGTTGTGTAGTAATCTATTAATACAGCTAAATCAGTTGTTGGCAACAGTGACCATATTAATCACAATTAAATTGTCAACAAGCTGCTACTCTGTTATCTATTTGTTGTTGCTTGACTAGACTTCAATTTCAAACAGGAGCGCAAAGAAGGTGAAAAAGTGAGGAGGGAGGGGGCTAGCTACTCTCGGAATCAGAGCCTCTTGCTTCCAATTAAAGACGGATACAAGCAGAAGCGTCATGCACCTATTTCTTTTAAGGGGGCACAGTGTGCACAACACACGCAAACATGTGCCCACAAAGGAAAATCCACTTGGTTCAAAAATCTGAGGGGGCACATTTCAATGGGCATGACAGCTCTGGATACAAGTTACATGATATCCATTGCTGCTTAAAATCTAATCCTTTGTGACATTACTACAATTATGTTTATATAATTATCATCCCTATTTCCTTAACTTGCCAGCTAAAACTGATAAGCACTTCAAAACACAGGCTGAACCCTCTTCTAGAAATGGGACTGTATTTTCCTGTAGAGTAAATGTAAAGGAAATCATTTTGTTCATAATCACGTTGTGAATGTAATGTCAGTTTAAAATATAAGGCTAGATTATTAACTTTTATCTTTAAAAAGTTATTTTTAAGTTTAATACAGCCTGACTTCACTGATCGGTTGTTTGGGTCTGTGTGCTGCAGCACTCAAAAGAGCAGGCGACGTAACAAAGCTTTCAATTTGACATGGCTTGGAAATCTGGCTAGCTAACATGTACAAAAAACACTAAAATTAACTGTTTTCATAAGTAATCATGGTTATTTTGTACATTACAATGAAGTGAAGGGTGTAACCTATACAAAACATAAAAAATATCAATTTTGACAGGAAACACATTTCCCAGCGATCAAAATAATAATAATAATAAATTTACAATTGCAATATATTGACCGACTTCGTGCAATTAAAATAATAATAATAATTAAAATTGCAACCAGTGTTAAGCAAGTTTCAGTGGTTGCACAATTACAAATTAGTAGACTTATGCTTATAAATGACAAAAAAAAATTAAAAAGAGTTATTGAGTCCCAATTGCAAAACTTTTTTTTGAAGACCTTGGTCCATAGATGACAAATGTCAAATGACATGAAGATCGGTCATTTGCTTCCATAAGTGTATGGTTTAAAGTATTTTTCATAAATACACAATTGACAAAAAATTTATGAAGCAGAGTTAATGAGTCACAATTGCAAACATGTTCTTTGTGGGGAGAATAACTTATCTATGTATTTTCATAGCTCTAACTTAAGCAGGGTGAGTATGGTGAGCTTGTAAATTTGGAAAACTCAGTTGCGCCCCCATGTGGTTTACAAAGAAAACAAAACATTTTTATCGTATTATCCTAGTACAAATATACCAAGTTTGATGAGTATACCATTACCGTTGTGGGAGTTATGTGGATATTTTTGCAAAGCCACACCTCTACATGTTCATTGGTTATTAGCAATTGGTTATTAGCAATGAATTATACAACTTTTAAAGCCCTTGGTCCATAGATGCCAAATGTCAAATGGTGTGAAAATCCTATATTCACTGCTATTGGAATAAGTTTTAAGTGCTTTAAATAAAATCCAAGATGGGGGAAAATCCAAGATAAGTTTCCGGCCCAATTCCAATGTCACCCCTAACACTCACAGACTT
>JACXGM010040199.1:0-10414 GCA_016801145.1 Umbra pygmaea
ACTGTATATATATATATATACAGTGCCTTGCGAAAGTATTCGGCCCCCTTGAACTTTTATATATATATATATATATTAAATGGATTTTTCGACAGGGAGTTGGAAACGGGGCTTACTCCGTCCGCTCCATGCATCGACTCGGTAATGCAGTACCTTCGGGATTGGTGCACCCATTTCAAGTGTGAAAATGAAAAAAGTATATTATCCTTCGCCGAACAAAGCAGACTTCCTAGCTACTGGAGTCGAAGGCCTTTTCGTTACTTTTAATTTTTCCTGCTATTTTCAGTTATCCTCCCCTGACAAAGTTAGCTATTGCTAACACTGGCATCTTTGCTAACGGTACCTAAGGTGCTTCAAAAAGTGCTTTTCGGTGTTTTGTCAGTTTAGAACCGGAAGGTTTTGGTAGTATCGATTCTCGTGACATCCCTATGCTCACTTCACATCTATGTCATCAC
Source organism: Umbra pygmaea (assembly GCA_016801145.1). NCBI lineage: Eukaryota > Metazoa > Chordata > Actinopteri > Esociformes > Umbridae > Umbra > Umbra pygmaea. The sequence goes on from JACXGM010040199.1 coordinate 456, forward strand.
ACTCATCTTAAGGCTGTGCAGTACGCTCAGCTATCACCAAAAAAGTGCTTCTATTTGGCTTCACTTGCTCTCCATAGGAATGAATGGCGTCTGTTGGGCCATTCATATACTGTCTTTGCCAGCCACACTCCTACCAACATGACAAACACTTCCCTGCTTTAGAAACACCTGGCGGTATTACTTAAAGGGACAGCACACAATAAGGCCCCTGGCAATATTACTTAAAGGGGCAGAGCATGGTGAAGGCTCCGTGCCCAATGCTGCCACAATATGACACGAAATGTTGTATATGGTGCTGTGTTTCATACTAAATAGTATAGTAAGTGGTTTATACTGTATTTTCTGCTTTGTGGTAGGACGAATTTCTCCAATTGACAACAAATAACATGCATATTTGGCTTATGTGTCATCCGCCTTGTGAACTCCTCCATCTGTGTTTTTTATCTCCAGTCGACCCCCGTGGTTCCCGCCACCTCCTGACTTCCCAGCACTCCTTGCCAGGGATCCCTGTGGCTCTCAAACAGACCATTGACCTGCGCACCTCCATGGACGGCAAGTACAAGGAGATTGCAGAGGTGAAGGATACGGTGGATTTATTATGATTTGATCATTTACCAACACAGATCCAGCCAAGCTAATGGGGTCTAAACCTTTGTGTGTCTGTGTTAATCTAGGAGCTGTTCTCCCGAAGCATAGCAGAGAGCGATATGCTCCTCAGTGCTCCGTACGAGTTTCCTGAAGACAGTCCCATAGAGCAACTGGAGGAGAGGAGACAACGCCTGGAGAGGCAGATCAGTCAGGATGTCAAGTGAGGAAGGGGGTGGAGTAGAGGGGTTCATATCAGTGTTCATTTTGTCAGGTATATTTGTCTTTAATTCTTTCTAATTTTAACCAGTGTTCTAAGACTGGACAAAAACCATAGGGTAGTTTGAAAAGGCACTTTCATTCTGTATATATTTGGAGTTGGTTGGTAGCAAAAGTATACATTATTTCATAGACAGAATTTTGTGACTAAAATGTGACTAAACATATTTTATTTTAGTCGATTCATTTAGTCATTTCTTGTTTTCTCTGTAAAATGAAAATATTTAGGCTATCATTAACTTTGCACATGCACAATTGGGTTGCCTTTGGACAGCCACTGAAGACCTGTTGGTTTATGGTTGACTGTTAAAAAATTAAAAGAGTAAAATACTGCTAAATTAACAATGATAGTAAGATACAGTGGTGTCAATGACTCTAACCTGTTTGTGTCTCCTTCAGGTTAGAGCCTGACATCCTCCTTAGAGCCAAACAGGAGTTCATGAAGACTGACAGCGCTACAGACCTGGAGTGGGTAAAATCAGAGCGTAGCACGCAGGAAACCTGGGGTTTGCCCAAAGAAGTTGTAAAACAGTTATTTGCCTCCATCTTCTGTTAGATACATGAAGGAGCAGAGCCAGGCGTTCATGGATCTCTACCCCAAAGAGATGGAGAGGGAAGGGGAGAATGAGTACCAGCGGGTCTCCATCTCTGGAGAGGAGAAATGCGGGGTAGGTCACAGTAATATACCCCAGGAAAAGCCCCCAACATGAGATAGATCACAGTAATATCCCACAGGAGTACACGTAAACCCCTCCTAAACTCCAGTAGCACAACTCTAGTTTCTAGGTTAAAAACTAGAAAGAACACATTCATGATGGACAATAAAGTACTTTTTTTGTTCTGATTATATATAAATGACTCCAGGTGCCCTTCACAGACCTGCTGGATGCAGCTAAATGTGTTGTCAAGGCCCTGTTCATCAGGGAAAAGTACATCGGCCTGTCTATGCAGAGCTTCTGTAGGACCACAGCACGCTACCTTGAGGAGCTCAGCGACAGACCGCTGGACATGGGTATCTATGAGGAGATCCCCGAGACGTCTGTCACAGCAGGTAGGATTATACTTGTGAGGAGTATAAAGAATCCGGTGTCAGGGAAGATACAGAAAATCAAGCAAGTGGATATAGAAATTGGGAATCCTAACACTAAATAAAAGATTAACACTCAACCTAACCTTAATCTCAAAATCTTTACCTAACCTTTTACCCTAAACTAGCAATAGGGTCTTCACAAGTCTACTACACAGCAAAAACGTCAGTGTTAAATTAACACTCTCAGTGTTTATATAGGTCCAGTGGACCTATATACACACTGAAGAGTGTTAATTTAACACTTAATGTATATACATGCGAAGGCATTATGTTCACAACAGGTCCAGTAATACACACACACACACAAGGACACACACACAAACAGTACAAACACATTCACTCTAAGTATTTCATTCGATTGGTGTAGAAATGTTTAATTATTATAATTTAAGCACAGCTTCCACTAACACTCAGCCAATTATAACACCTAGGGGCTCATTCATGTGTCTTTGGCCTCCAGTGTATACTGACTACCAGCAAACTCCCTCCTGCTCCACTCACTCACTCTACTGTATTCTACTTTTATATAATTGACTCTGGTTCTGTTTTCCTACAGACCTGGACCAGACGGTACACCCACCTGTCTCAGCCACACACCCGTACGAGAACCAGGACCCTGCCTCTATGCCTTCTGATGTGGGCTATGGCTGCAAGATGGTGGACGGTGTCATCCACATTTACACTAACAAGGACACTATGGAGAAGTGAGACTGCTCACTACACCTTTAACACTAAACCATTAGCATGTAACCATGACAACTAATCCTTTTACAGTAAACCAAAAAGTGTTAACACTCAACCCTAAACATTAACAACCATTAACACAAAACCATACACAGTTTACAATTAACCAATCAATTAAATCTTTTTATAAAGCCTTTTTTACATCAGCACTTGTCACAAAGTGCTTTTAAAGACACCCAGCCTAGAACCACAAATGGCAAGCAACAATGCAAAATTGAAGCACAGTGGCTAGGGAAAACTCTGCAGTAATTTCCTTCCTAGGAAGAAACCTAGAGAGGATCCAGACTCATTGGGGTGGCCATTTCTCTTCTGGCTTTGCCGGGTGTAAAATTTAAAAGAGTGCATGTCCAATTGAGGCCAAGTTGTTTATCAGTACACATTGAGGTCCTGTGAGTAGTTCTGGGGCATTATCCAAGAGTTCAGATCTTCATGTGGGCTGTGTCCAGTCTTTAGACAGATCCAGATCTCTTCTCTGTTCCAAAGATCTGTTGGACATCACAGCACATCATTTTATCACATGCTGAGTGAGGCTGTCGGAGTACACATTAAAGGAGAATTCCGGGCGATTTCAAAACGTAGCTCTGTTGTTTGCATATTTGTAGTGCTGTCAATAGCGTTAATAACTCAAACAATCTGTATTGCCAAAACCGTGTTTACCTTTTGCTACCAGTAAACAACCATTACGCATTTACAGGGCAAGTTAAAAAGCATGCTTTGAGCAACTTAACATGTTCGAAATGTCAATACTAGTCCATATCCATGTGCAGTGATTCCATATAATGAACACAGGGAGTTTGAACAAATAAGTTTGTGTACATACCTCTGTTTATTTCCCATTTTCCAGTGAAGTCCACACTAGTCGATTGTCGAAGTCATACAATGAAATATTCCAAAACCGATTTGCCGTGGTTATAATAAAATATAAAATATAAATATGCAAACAACAGAGCTACGTTTTGAAATCGCCTGGAATTCTCCTTTAATATCATCTATATAGATGAAACAACTTCTCCGTCATACACTAGGTCCCACAGGACCCATTCCATCAGATGCTTGAAGGAGCTCTGGCATTCCTTAGCTCGAACAGCATTGCCTTGAAAAAAGGCCCTCAAAGGTGACAAAATCTGTCTTGGCTTTGTGTTTGGTGGACATGGCAACCAGCCATTAACCAGTTTTGAAATATATTGTACTGAACCAGGCTGAGCTGTGTAATTACTCCAAGATGTCATGGACTATGGGCATAGGATAGCCATCTGAGGGGGTCTTTGCATTCATCTGCCTGTAATCCACACAAAACCTGTATGAACCCTTTGTTAGTACCAGAACCACAGGTATAGCCCATGGACAGTTAGATGGTTTAATTATGTCATCTCGCAACATCTGACCAGTTTGTTCTCTGATGATTAGCTTTTCAATGAAGACACAAGATAGGCATTGCATCTTACAGGCACTTCATCGTGTGTATGGATGCTGTTTTGTTCTATAGAGTTTTGCCCTAGAACCCTGGAAGTCACTGAGGACCTTTTCCAATTCATGCTGATAACGCAAAGGTCCCAGCTTCTTTACCCGTACTGGCCACCCTATGTAACGGTCACCCAGAATAACAGCAAAGTAAGGCTACATAAACCATTAACGATAAACCATTAACAGTAAAACTGTAACTATAAACAATTAACACTTACAAAACAATAACACTAAACAATCAACACATTACGATTAACTTTAAACACCCAATAAAAGCCCACTCATAACACTATGGGCCCTATTTTAACGATCTAAGAGCATGGCGTGAAGCGCATGGCGCAAGTGCGCTTTGGGCTTGTCCAAATCCACTTTTGCTATTTTAACAGCGGATAAAAGGTCCCATGCGCCAGGCACATAGTCTAAAAGGGTTGTACTAAGTGTCTTCATTAATTCATAGGCGTGTTTTGGGTGGAACATGCAATAAACCAATCAGAGATTCATCTCCCATTCCCTTTAAGAGCCAGGCGCGTTTGTACCTTTCGCGCATTGCTATTATGACGGCGGATTTGCACCGTAATATTTTTATTTGTAATCTTTTGCATGTTCGTGTGCTGCTGCGCTTCACTGTGTGTGTGAAACAAGCATAGTGTTCACCGGTTGTGCCTTTGCCATAGGTGCATTTGACTAATTTGCTGTTAAAATAAATATGACATGCTGCACCATTGACTTTAGACCAGGTTTTTGTTGGTCAATGGAGCGATCACTTTCCGATGCCTCAAGATAGCAATACACCAAGAATTATCCTAAACACACCTCCCTGTTAAACCAGCACTCACATGGGCGCAAATATGGGGGCAGGTGCATTTGCTATTTAAACAACGTGGGCGCCTGACGGGAATATGACAACTTCATCGGTCTTAAACTAGCAAAGACACCTGCTTTCAGACTTTGCGCTGCATTGCGCCGGGTGCAAGATAGGGCCCTATACCATTAACACTTAACCATTAACACCAAATCCTTAGCACCAAACCATTAACACTAAGCAATTAACACTAATCTAGTAACATATTCTGATTTCACGGGAGACCTTAGGAAGGCATATTAAACAGTGCACTCCATAAGTCAAAATTGCAAGGAATATGAAAACACGATTGAAATCATCATACAAATGGTTAGGGTATAAGGTATAGTGGCCATTAATTTAGATGTGGGTTTGGTGTTGTTGACTAAAGGTCTGTTCCGTTCTCTGATCAGGTCCACAGAATTAGAGCTGCCTTACCCAGACCTGCAGGAGTACATCGCTGATATGAACGTCATGACGGCCCTCATCATCAACGGCCCCGTGTGAGTCAACTGGCCCCACAGGCCTTTGCTGTCTACACACACAGACAAGGTGTATCCATCTATAACGGACATTTGTCTCAAGATATAAATGACAGTGATTTCCTGTAATTTAGTACTGATCAATATCCATGTTTACTTCCTGACTTCACAGGAAGTCTTTCTGTTACCGTCGGTTACAGTACCTGAGCTCAAAGTTCCAAATGCACATCCTGCTGAATGAGATGAAGGAGTTGGCTGCGCAGAAGAAAGTCCCTCACAGAGACTTTTACAACATACGCAAGGTGAGGCCTTCTTACCCAAACCCACACTCCAAAGAAAAGCTTCCAATTAAATCTGTGGGGGCGCAGCTACAATTTCTTCCAAAAGCTCTACCTTTTAATGGTTCATCAAATGTTTGATTGTTGAGATTTTGAGACTATTAATCGGATGAGATTATGAGATTGTTTCCTGATGGTGCCATAGACGGTCACCTCAGTTTCTTGGTGCGCAAATTTTTGTCTTATTCTGTCTGTTAAATCATTTCTTTGTGACAATTGCCTGATTGTTTTCACAAAAGAAGAGATTATAGGGTGGTTTTATCCCCTGTGGATTTATTCCCAAGTTATATCGCAACATCAGTGAAATTATTGGATATTGTGTTCAAAGGTACTACTGTACTTTACCGTGTAGTGAAACGCCACCGAAGAGGTAAACGAGCTGAGGCGCTGGTTTGCTCAAGGTGCTGTGTGGACTGTGGAATCCAGACTGTGGAATCCATATTCCTCTAAAACATCCTATCACTCAGCAATAAACTGGACGAACTTCACTTTCTTATGGGGAAATGTGGAGCAATACTGGATTCAACTGCCTTGTTTTACACACTAAAAAGAAAAGGAGGACAAATATGTTTCTACATCAACAATGACTGGGAAAATTATGCATCAGTTATCCTAAAATAGACCTGGAATATTTTTTTATTAACTGCAAGCCCGTCTACAGCCTGCGGGAACTCGCATAATTTTTTCTTGCATCAGTTTTTACATTTCACAGAGTGCCGACATGCATTAAGCACAATGGCAGCTTGCTGACCAAATACTTGAAGTGGAGAGGTCATACTCGGAATCCTTAGTTATTGTTCTGGGCAACTTTAGCAAAGGTCATCTAAGCCACAAACTCAGCCAATATAAACAATCTATTAAAATACTGACTGGACTGCATTGATTGGGACATTTTCACGTCTGCCAATAATAGTCTGTATGAATATATAGACATTGTAACGTCTTACATCAGTTTCTGTGAGGACAACCGTGTACTGACATGGACCAGGGTAAGTTACAACAATGACAAACCCTGGTTTAGGCTAAGCTCAGACATCTGCATTTGGCAAAAGAGAAAGTGTTCAGGAGTGGGGACAGAGATGGTTACACAATGGCCAAATACAGCTTTGGGAAGGCAGTAAAGGAAGCCAAGGGCATGTATGCTGAGAAATTTCAACAACACTTTCAGCCAATGACCCTGCTGCTGTTTGGAGAGGTCACCAAATATCACCACAGATCACCACAGATCACCAAAACAAGCCAAAAAAGAACCCTCCATTAATGACCTTCGAATTGCCAATGACCTGAACGAGTTCTACTGCAGATTTGAAAGACAAAGGGACAGTCCTGACAACATCCTCCTGCCTTTGTGTCCAGCCATCTACAGCAGCCCACTGGCCCAATCCTCCAGCCCCCCATCATTGAGGACACAACATAATCACCCATCTCAATCACCCCCACCCCTGCCACTACAATGACTCTCTGTCTTGGAGAGCAACGTCAACAGGCTATTCAACAGACAAATCCGCTGTTAGGCAGCTGGGCCAGACTCTGTCTCTCCGTCCACTGTGAAGCACTGTGCAGACCAGCTGTCTACAGTGTTCACTGACATTTTAAACATTTTATTGGAGACTGCTCCAGGACAAGTTCTCCCAACAAAGAGCGCCTGAATCGACATGTAGGTGGATCACATACTTTCTGTCCAACAGCATGCAACACGTGAGGCTGGGGAAACACGTTTCTGACCCCTTGACCATCAGCTCCATTTTCCCTATGTCCTGTCACCGCTACTCTTCTCCCTGTACACCAACAGCTGCACATCCAGTCACAACACGGTCAAGCTCCTAGAGTTTGCAGATGACACCACCCTCATTGGATTAATTCTAATGGAAATGAGTCAACCTACAGGTTGGAGATTGTTCATCTGGTGTCCTGGTGTAGCTAGAACAACCTGGACCTCAATTCCCTAAAAAAGGGTGGAGATGGTAGTGGACTTTAGAAGAAGCCCAACTGCCCTTCTCCCAATTGCCCTGTGTGACTCCCAAGTCAACTCTGTGGAGTCCTTCCACTTTCGGGACACCACAATTGTCTGGGACCTCACAAAAAATCACAACAGAGGATGTACTTCCTGCGGAAGCTGAAAAGTTAGACCTGCCAAAGACTATGATGGTGCACTTCTACACTGCCATCATAGAGTCCATCCTGACCTCCTCCATCACTGTCTGGTACCCTGCAGCCTCCACCAAGAACAAGGGCAGGCTGCAGCATATCATGTTGAAATGTTGAAAGGGGGATTGGCTGCAATCTGCCTAAATTACTAGACTTACATGCCTCCAGATCTCGGAGGAAAGCAGCAAAGATTGTAGCTGATCCCTCACACTCCGGAAATTGACTATTCAGAACTCTTCCCTCTGGCAGAAGGTTGAGGTCTATCAAGACCAAAACCTCTCGCCACAAGAACAATTTCTTTCCTACAGCAGTAGGACCCATGAGCATGCCCCGAAACTAAAAAACATGATAGTTTTTGAGGCGCCAGAGCTCCGGCTCTGTTTAACCCACAGGGATGATCTACCACTCCTCCTCTTCATCAAATCTTCCTCTGATGAGATAATTGGGGGCTTTGGAGGGTTTTAATATCGCTCGATCACGCAAAATTAATATTTGATTAATTGTGTTGCCCTACTCACAATTCAGTAAACATTATTTTTGACAGTTAGTGGTGAAGGCACTATTAGCAATGAATACTTCCAATGTCCATCAGCTTCATAAAACAAAACACAAGTACAGTGAACCTCACATTAATCCATCCAACACACAACAGGGGTAAAGCATAATGCACACCGACCCTCTAGAACAGTGTTTCTGAAATGGGGGTACGTGGGGTACTTTGGAGTACTGTAGGGGGTACATGAAATTATTCCAAAAATAATTATACTATAATAATGAATTAAATAAGGGATGGATTCTATACATTTGAAATGTTTTTGTTTATAAAAGGCGTTGTACTGTACCTCTTTATACATACTTTTATTTCTACCACAAATGTTTTGTGCTGGTCAGGGGGTACTTGGCGCTGGTCAGGGGGTACTTGGCTTAAAAAGGCAATTCAAAGGGGGTACAATATTTAAAAAAGTTTGATAAACACTGCTCTAGAACAATGAAAGTTATAATTGATGTTCCTTTGATTTTCAAGAGGATGTTTTCTCAAATTGTTCTTTGAAGACCCATTAAAAAGGTTTTTAATTGGTATGCTATTAAGATGATCCTGGATGAGTTATTAATTGGTATGTTATTAAGATTATCCTTGATGAGTTATTAATTGGTATGCTATTAAGATTATCCTTGATGAGTTATTAATTGGTAGGCTATTAAGTTTATCCTGGATGAGTTATTATTTGGTAGGCTATTAAGATGATCCTGGATGAGATATTAATTGGTAGGCTATTAAGATGATCCTGGATGAGTTATTAATTGGTATGCTATTAAGATTATCCTTGATGAGTTATTAATTGGTAGGCTATTAAGTTTATCCTGGATGAGTTATTATTTGGTAGTAGGCTATTAAGTTTATCCTGAATGAGTTATCAATTGGTAAACTATTAAGATGATCCTGGATGAGTTATTAATTGGTAGGCTATTAAGATGATCCTTGATGAGTTATTAATTGGTATGCTATTCAGATTATCCTTGATGAGTTATTAATTGGTAGGCTATTAAGTTTATCCTGGATGAGTTATTATTTGGTAGTAGGCTATTAAGTTTATCCTGAATGAGTTATTAATTGGTAGGCTATTAAGATGATCCTGGATGAGTTATTAATTGGTAGGCTATTAAGATGATCCTGGATGAGTTATTAAATGGTAGGCTATTAAGATTATCCTTGATGAGCTATTAATTGGTATGCTATTAAGATTATCCTTGATGAGTTATTAATTGGTAGGCTATTAAGATGATCCTGGATGGGTTATTAATTTGTAGGCTATTAAGATGATCCTGGATGATTTATTTATTGGTAGGCTATTAAGATGATCCTGGATGAGTAATAAATTAGTGTACTATTAAGATGATCCTTGATTAATCATTAATTGGTAGGCTATTAAGTTTATCCTGGATGAATTATTAATTGGTAGGCTATTAAGATGATCCTGGATGAGTTA
>JACXGM010040200.1:0-10383 GCA_016801145.1 Umbra pygmaea
GAAAGCCAGTGTAATAAATACTTGGAGCGGGCTTGGGGAAAATGTATGGGAGTAAAAAGTAAACTTTGTCTTTAAAATTGTAGTGGAGTAAGAGTGAAAGTAGATCCAAATAAAACATACTCAAGTAAAGTACAAATCCCCGAAAAAAATACTTAAGTAATGTAATGAAGTATTTTTACTTCACTACTTACCACCACTGGTGACCATGGCCCTCGAGGTACCGGGAGAGGTAAGAGCTCACCTACGGGCAGTTGACGTGGCGTTTTGGATTGGGCGCATACTGTGCATGACAACACTTAATCCATGATATCCTCCTCGATTGATGACCATTAGTTCTTACGGATGAGTAGTACTAATGTCCTGGTGATACCTGGATGTCCCGTTCCCAAAGAGGTGTGACTCCATTCCAACAGCCGGGGTCTTATCTCTGCCGGAACATAAGTCTTCCACTCCGGTGTATCCTGTGGAAAAGGTGTTGTGCCCAGGGTACGTTGAATGTCATCATCCACAGCCCACCTTATAGGTCTTACCATACAGCCCGCTGGCAGGATGTATTCCCTGTCCGGCTGGTGATGGGGCAGGTTGAATTGGCAGGACAGCGAGTCAGCTTTAATATTCTTCTTTCCTGGAATATAAGAGACTGTGAAGCAGAAACGGTTAAAAAAGAGAGACCACATTGTTTGATGGGCCGTTAATCTTTTGGCATTTTTTATATACTCCAAGATTCTGTGGTCAGTTAACACTACAAAGAGGTGTTTCGCCCCCTCCAACCAATGCCACCATTCCTCAAGGGCTAGTTTGATGGCCAGCAATTCACGGCTCCCAACATCATAATTTATTTCAGCAGGTGTAAGGTGACGAGAAAAATATGCACATGGATGCAAGGTGGCCGCCTTTCCGTGACGCCTTTCCACTCCCACATCTGATGTGTCGACTTCAACTGTAAAGGGCTTCTCAGGGTCCGGTTGGCCCAAAACAGGTGCAGACGTGAATCCATCCTTTAACGCTTAAAAAGCACCTAATGCTGTGGAAGTCCATGGTAATTTTTACCCCTTATAACTTGTCAAACATGAAGAGAGGCTGCTAGGATGCTAAAGTTGCACACAAATCTGCGGTAAAAATTAGCGAATCCCAGAAATCTCTGTAAGTCCTTCACAGAGTGGGGTTGTGGCCAGTCCTTCACTGCTTTGACTTGTGTCTCGAAAAATGTCATTCATAAATGATTGAAAAACTGTAGGTGCGTTTGAAAGTCCATAAGGCATCATTAAGTATTCATAATGTCCCTGGTGGGTAATGAATGCAGTTTTCCATTTGTCCCCTTCCTTAATTCTCGATACATGGGTGTAACTCTCAATCCTTTTTCCCAATGAAGAAAAAACGACATGCCACTGGTAAAGTAGAAGGTCTTATGAACCCTTGTTCCAATGATTCTGCTATGTACTGACTCAGGGCTTTCCTCTCAGGGAGTAATAGAGGGTAGATCCTACCTTTTGGAAAGCTGTCATCTGGTCTTAATTCAGTGGCACAGTCCCAAGGACGATATGGTGGTAGGGTTGTGGCTTTTTCTTTGGAAAACACGTGGGCATAGGCATCATAATCCGAAGGCACGTTGGTAGGGGCTGTTGGGGTGCATTCTTCACCCGAGGTGGCTATGCAGGGGATCATTATACAATTATCATGACAATAATCACTCCATGCTAATAATTCTCCATTCTTCCATGAAATATCTTGGTCATGCAGACTCAACCAAGGTTACCCTAAAACTACGGCATCACGTGTGGAGGATAAAATCATGAACTGGATTTCTTCTTGATGCAAAGCACCCACCTGTACCATCACTGGTTCAGTCATATGGGTAACGTAGCCTACTCCCAAGGGCTGCCCATCCAACGAATCAACCCTCAAGAGAGACGTCAATTCCAGTAATGTAATGCCTAAGTTCTGTGCCATAGTACAATCTAAAAAATTGCCCGCAGGCCCGGAGTCAACTAATCCCTTTGCAATCACTGTGCGATCCTTCCATTTCAATGTTACCGGTATCTTTAATTGTTTGTTGGATATAGGTACTGACGTTAATAGGCATACCTGTAGTTTTGATGCGGTAAAACTCATCTCCACTCGTGAGGGTCATTTAGGGAAATGCGATGTGTGCTGTGTTCATGTGTGTATGGACTTTTGGATCTACCAATGTCTGGTGTGGGTGTTAACTGACCTGACCGTGGAAGTCTAACAAGTGCATTTTGGAATTCACTTATTTTTGCTACTGACTTATTCCTTTTTGTTTAGTATATAAATATAAACCTGTTATGTCACATAAAGGCTGGTTTAGATTAAATTAACATTTGAAGTTGAACAAATAAATAATCTATAATTGCAACAAAGGTTCACATACTTTCAAGCCGAACTGTGTTTCAAATGCCCTGGGGCTCAGCATCAGGAAGTTGGTTCAGTAGTCGACAGGTTACTCCTCCAGTGTCAAGTTAAGGCTTTCATGAAGAACAACAGTAGTATAAGATTAAAGGCTTAGCGACACTTCAATCTGAGCTGTGGAACATTGTACTTGCTGGAAACTTGCTTATTATTTCTTATAAGACTTGAATGTTTCAATTTTAGATTTTCTTAGGACTTGCAAAACATAATCCTGTGTCTGGCAATTAGTATATTTACTAGCTGAGTTAAAGCAGAATTTCCCTTTAAACTTTTATTAGTATTTTATACTATTGCAACACTTTTAAGAAGATTTTATCGTTCTTCTTTTCACACCCTTCTCATACAGAACATTATTTGGCAAGCATTGATGCAGCCTAGGGTGCATTCATGTAATTAACAACTCTCTGAACAAGTAATATTTACAAAGCATTGTTTAGTCACTCCATTCTTTTTTTAACAGTAATTTAATAGCCACAGTGTTGCCGGTAACTTGCTGTTAACTTACAACAATGTTACTGTGTTTCAAATATATTGCGTCAAAACTCACCTCTCAGTTCATAGTGGATTATATCAAATAGAATGGTCTTTAGTCCTGTGGTAACTCACCTCTCAGTCCATAGTGGATTATATTAAATAGAATGGTCTCTAGTCCTATGGTTGGCACATAACCTCTAGAGTTGCCAGTAAATTTGTCTTTATTAATGGTATTGTTACTGAGTTTCAAGTCTACAAATCATTACATTAGTTTTTTATATTTACATTAATTTACTGGCTATTAAGTTGTGGGTCCCCCATGAGAGGTTTGAGGAGCATTACAGTGAGCAAAGCAACAACCAAACCACTGTCTTTAAACACCTTCATGTCCTTCACATGGAAAACAGATTTATCTTCAGGGTTAGGAGGTAGGGTCAACTCAAGGATATGAACATAGTTAAAGAAAGGTTAATAACAGTGGTGGAAAGAAAACCTTTTTTGATTTGTTATTAAAAGAAGCAGAAACCTAGTCAGTGCTTTGTGTGTTAATGATAATTGTCTGACACATTGTATTGTCAGCTATTACACTAATAAACTAATATAAATATACAGTATATAGGGCTTGAACTGTGCATGGTCCCTGGCAGATAGTACAGTTAAGAAATAAGAGACTGAACGAACCATATAAAATATACTGCAATCAGTTCGGACTTACACAGTGTTCATTCAGTAAATGCATAGCTAAACAGATTTGTTTTGAGTCTGGATTGAAAGGTGACTACTGTTGGAGCATATCTGATATCTTTTGGGAGCTGGTTCCAGCTGAGGCTGGCATAGTAGCTAAAAGCAGATTCTCCACGTTTTGAGTGAATCCTTGGTATCTCTAGCTGATGTAATCCTGATGATCTGAGTGGTCTGTTGAATTTATATTCAATGAGCATATCTGCAATGTATTTAGGTCTTAGGTTTTGAGTGATTTATATACCAGTAATAATAATTTAAAGTCTATCCTAAATGTGACTGGGAGCCGGTGTAGAGACTTGAGGACTGGTGTGATATGCTCATATTTCCTGGTTCTGCTTATAATCCTGGCCGCAGCGTTCTGTATGAGCTGTAGCTGTCTTATGGTCTTTTTTGGAAGACCAGTGAGGAGGCCATTACAATAATCCACCTTGCTGGTGATGAAAGCATGAACAAGTTTCTCTATGTCTTGTTTGGAAGCAAAGCATTTAATTCTTGAGATATTTTTAAGATGATAATATGCTGATTTAGTTATTGCTTTAACATGACTACTGAAACTAAGGTCCGACTCCAGAATCACACCAAGATTCCTGACTTGATCTTTAGTTGTTTAGCCCCTAGCATCAAGGTATGCGTTCACCTTGAGAACTTTATCTTTGTTTCCAAATGCAATGACTTAAGTCATTTTTTTGATTATGGTTGCCTATACTCACATAATAACCTCTCGCTTCTAGGTATGACCTGAACCATTTTAGGACCATCCCAGAAAGCCTGAGCCAGTTTTCCAGACTGTCAAGAAGTATGTTGTGGTCGACAGTGTCAAATGCAGCACTAAGGTCGAGTAGTACCAGCACTGATAGTTTTCCTGTATCTGTATTGAGGCGAATATCATTTATTATCTTTACGAGCGCTGTCTCTGTACTGTGATGTGGTCGGAAGCCAGATTGAAAATTGTCAAAGTGTCCATTTGAGCTTAAGAATTTGTTCAGCTGATTGAAAACAACTTTTTCAATGATCTTGCCTATGAAAGGGAGATTTTGAGATTGGTCTGTAGTTGCTCAGTATGGTGTGATCTCAATTGCTCTTTTTCAGGACGGGCTTAACAACTGCAGTTTTTAGGAACTTTGGAAAAGTCCCACAAAGATGTGAGGAATTTACCAATTCTAGGAAATCTTCTTCTAAACAGTTAAACACACATTAAAAAAAAAGATGTGGGAATTGTGTCAAGGGCGCAGGTTGATGTTTTAAGGTGCTATACTGTTTTTTCCATAACATCGTTTTGTTTTATAGTGTACGTGCCGCTACAAGAGCACGTGTTCTATTAGAGTTCCATCTGTGGTTATTATGCACCATGTACCCTTACCCTGCCATCTGTATGGTTTCATTTGTATAGTGTCTGTGCCGCTATAAGAGCACGAGGTTCCTCAGTAGTACCGTGTGTTACTTTCCTTGTTTGAGTTGCCAGTTACGTGGTCTCTGCCTTTTTTTTGGGTATTCCTTAATAAACATCCCATGTATCACTTACATTCTACCGCCTCCGGTCTCTCTCCCTCAATCCACACCACGCATCATGACATAACGTTACCATTAATTGCTTCAAAACAAACATGGTGACTACTTTCTGAGGTTGTGGTCTGATCTGTCTGATCTCAGCGCAACTCAAGGATGTGCTGTTCACCTTTCTGATATTATTGATTTTCTCTGAGAAGAAAGAAACAAACTCACTGCATTTACTGTCTGAGAACATTTAACTGGGAATGTGACTTGGGGGGTTTGTTAGTCTCTCTACAGTAGCAAAAAAAAGTTGCTTTTTATAATATTTGAGAAAAAGGTCTGTCTAGTTTTGCCTAGTTCTACATTGAAAGCATGAAGGGTATTTTTATAGATGTCATAATGGACTACAAGTTTTGTCTTCTGCCACATGCGCTCAGATTTTCTGCATTTTCTTTTCATATTTTGTACTGCTGTTGAGTTTCTCCAAGGTACTTTTTGTCTGCCATTTTTCTTCCTGACCTTTATAGGAGCAATATCATCAATTGCACTCTTGACTTTTGAGTTGAAGGAATCTAGGAGAGGAGTCCACAGATATGCTTGGTGTTAAAGATAAATCCTTCATAAATAGCACCCTAGTGTTTTCATTCAGGCATCTCTTTATGACAGACAGATCTACCTTCAATCTTAGGAGAGATCAATATATCAACGAAAATACAGAAATGATCAGATAGTGCTACATCCTTAACAGTAATCAATGAAATGTTTAGGAACTTACTGATAAGTAAGTCTAGAGGGTGTCCACGGTTGTGTGTGGATTCATGTAAATATTGAGTCAAATCAAATGTATTTAAAACCGCTATGATATTATTTGCCATATTGCTTTCTACATTATCTATGTAAATGTTAAAATCCCCAGCAAAGTAAGACAGTCAAACTCTGAGGAAATTGTTGATAGCAATTCTGTAAAATCCTCAACATAGGCTGGAGAGTATTTCGGAGGCCTGTAAATAATGACAAGTAGAATGCGTAGAGCACCTTTTAACACAATTCTTAGATATTCTAAAGAAAGTTAATTCACAAATGACAATTGCTTACATTGATAGACATCTTTAAAAAGGGCAGCTACACCTCCTCCTCTCCTAACCGTTCTGCAGACACTCATAAAATTAAAGTTAGGAGGGGCTGTTTCATTGAGGATTGTTGCACTGCAGCTCTCTTCTAGCCATGTTTCATTTAGAAGCATAAAATCTAGATTGTTTGTGGTTATTAAGTCATTGACTACAAGCGATTTATTTTTAAGTGAACAGATTTTTAAAAGTGCTAATTTAATAGTGGTATTAATAATTCCCCCCACAGCAATTTTAGTTTGACGTGTAATAGGCAGTAGATTAGATGGGTTTGCTATCCGGCTTGAGAGAGCCCTAGACTTTCTATTATGTAAAAGAACATGAATAGAGAAAGATACAGACACACTGGGTTCCCGATTGTTCTTTAAACATTTGATACTGTCATCATAGCGGGGACATGACACATATCACTGAGAGCTGTTTTAAGTTGTTTTTGGTTCATCTAAAGGGTGGCACTGTGGGAGGGGCCGAAGCCTTCTTACAGGTGGAATAGGGCGAGCTGGAGGGCCTCTGCGCTTTTTAGTTGATATCTGGGGGCTTGCAGAAATAGAGTGGGATAGTTTGATTCCAGTATAAACCAGTTCCTCCATTTTTTCTGTTTTCCACAAAGTTGTCCTTGGAATCTTGGAGCACTTCTTATATGACACATTCTGTCTGTGTTGAGCTCTGTGGACAGGACTCAGCTGAGATTTTGTGCATGAGCACTGATTGTTGTGGCGGCGTCATGCTATCATTATCCTTGTGGGATGTGTCAACGGCAGTTTGTTCATCCATTTCACCCACTTTCCTCAGTTTTTCTAAGATCATCCTGAGGGGAGTATTGTTGTGTATTTTCTTTCTCCTTCTTTGTTGAAACTATTAAAGAATGGAGGATATTGTATTCCAGATGATCTGCAAGCATTCGAAGTCCAGAGTTGTTTAGATGAATCCCGTCCCTTTTAAAGAGATTTCTTCTCTCCCAGAACAGGTCGAAATTGGTGATCAAATTCAGACCTCTGGAGGCACATGCGGAGGCGAGCCAATTGTGTAATGCTAACAGTCTGCTAAAGCGACCTATCCCTTTATTAACTGTTGGCAATGGGCCTGATATATGCACTTTAGTAGACTCTTGTAGAGATTCAAGTGTTTCAAACAGGCCAATGAAGTCCTTTTTTAAAATTTCAGACTGTTGATTTAGAGTGTCATTTGAACCTATATGTATAACAATTTTGTCAGCAGTGTAAATTTCAAGGATTTCTGGTAGTTTCTCAGTTATCTCGCTGACAAATGCGTATGGGAGATAGTTTGTTATCATACTCTTACTCCTTAATTTGCTGATTTTCGAGTCCCCAAAGAGTATAGTGTTTGGGTATTTTGGCTGTATAGCCTGTGTGAGAGCTTGAGGAATTGCCCCTCTTGTCATTTTGTGAGAGTTGATGTATCTTACCATACTTAGGGTTGTTTTCCTTAGCACGGCAGGGTTGTGAAATGGTGTTCCTAGGAGGTGTAGGCAGCTTTGTGGGCTGTGAGTACTGCTTTCTGGTAATGGTTTTGAATTTTGCTGGGGGTTTCAAGTAGGGCGACTCTGGTTTTGAGAGCGGCTGGTATCTGTTACCAAGCTGAAGAATTTCTTTGGTGGTTGGCGAGCAGTTTTTCTTTACATTCCTCTGTATGGTCGTCCATGCCTCTGAGTACGTTGGGGTAGAAGTTATCATACGCTTGGGGATGGCACCTTCGTGATCCCGCTTAGTCAGCACCTCAGCGTAGATGTTGTGGCCATTCCATGGGATGGTAGTGTCTGAAACTGCCACCTGGGACGACGGTACCAGGAATGAGTCAAAATATTCTTCACCATCCTGTATTTTGTAAAGGGTGGAAATCCTGCTTTCTAGTTTAGCCAATCTTAATGTTAGGCGACAGCACTCTGCACATTCTGTACAGCTAGAGTCCATGTTGGATTGCTCTAATTCTTCAAGATAGCTTCAGAAGGTATTCCGGGTAGATGTATAAACAGCCTCTGTCCATAAAGTGTATTAAAAAATAGCAGAGAAAAAGTCTAAAGAATAGTTTTGGGAAAAGAAAAGAAAAAGAACACTAAAGACAAAGCAGATTGCGAGCAGAGCCAAGCAAGGACACATCCTTCTCCTTCAGAGTCTAACACAGTATTATAGACATTCCATCTCCATTCAGTAAATACATCTGGTCATGAGGATGATTTCATAACAACAGAGGTCAGGGCGACTGGTCAGTAGTCATTAAGTCTCCAGTGAGCAGTGTTGTAGTCAAGACCACCTAACCCGAGACCAAGACAAGACCAAGACCAGAGTGTATCAAGACCAAGACAAGACCAAGACTTTTAGCGGCCGAGACCAAGCCGAGACCAAGCCCGAGGGAGGGCGAGACCGAGTCAAGACCAAGACCAGCGCCCCACACTACATGACACAATAAAATGTGAAACATGATCAAAAGAGTTCTCAAATTGATCTGAAAGATCCACATTCCCATAAAAATACTGATATTAAACACTGAAAGCTGAAATAAACTTAACCATCTTTATTCAATACTCCTGGGTGGCCATCATTTAGTACAAAATGTAAAACAATTATTCATTGTTCATCACTAAAGTCTTCACTTTTCTCCACCTTTTATAAACTATACATAAAGTTATGTTGTTTGTAAACCAACAACAATCATTATTTCAAAACCACATAGCTAAATGTGTAAAAAAAAGCCAAACATTCAACATTAAAATGCAGAAAAGCTGTGTATTGTAATGAATACAGTAATTCTATGTGAAATGTTAATGTTTAGGAACAACTATTGTAAGAGTCTTTTATAGCTTTTATGTGTAATCAAAGCAACAAAATATATCTAATACAAAGAGGTCAGAAAGTCAGTGGCCTAACTCCACGTGATTTATAAAAGTACAAAATTGATTTAATTTGGAGCAGTTTCATCGAAAAGTAAACACAATTTAAATCAATGGTATTTTGGCCAACACATTTTTTGAAAAGGTAAACAAGGAAGTTAAATGTTTGATATGGTATGAGCCAGAGAGTGTGTGCTGGTAAAAAGTAATATATTTGATCTGCAACTGTAAATTGGAACTTAAAAATGAGCTCTCTGAAAGTAACGTGCTATACAATAACCTGTTTAATTTAGTAATTTCTCATATAAGTTGAGGCGCATTACTCAGTATCCAATCTCTGCACATATATATCTATAGGTTAACCCAAACGAGAGAGCATCACCTCGGCGCATAGCTTTAATGTCTGGAGCTGTATGCAGCTGACATTAGCTAAGGTCGATGTAACTTAACATTAGCTACAGATACGCAGCAGTTTGTCTACATTGCTCATTGATCAAATATGAGCATCGATAAGAGGACTCGTTAACATCGAGGGCATACAATATCGATGGTTCATAAAACTTAGAACCCAAAGCCATATACAAAGATGGATTTATATATGGCTCTGATAGAACCGGTTCTCGAGTGGAACCCGTTTTCAATCCCCAACCGAGGCAGGTTGCTAACGTTAGCTAGCCAGCTTTGCTAAACACCACTCTTACACATAGCTTACCTTTCTCTGTGCTTCCTTTCTAAGTGTCGATAAAAGTTTGAAGTAGTCCCCACCATCTCTGAACTCTAAGCACTGCAGTATTTAGAAGAAGCTGTATGCTTTCTTCTGGATGTTGTTTTACAAATATAATCTATATGATTTTTGTAGCCGAATTGTATTACTGAAGATTTTGCAGACATCTTCTCCCGCTCCTAGACAAATACAGCTCACTTTCTTGGGAGTGTGAGTGAAAGGGGGCGGGGATGGGTGACAGCAGTAACAAAAATACATAATTAGCCATGAGTCACGTTATTGCTTGAATTGTAATCAGTACATTTTACATCCAATAAAAGCAAAGATGTTAAAGGGGTGATAGAAAGCAAATCCGAGTTTACCTTGTCATAGTTGAATAATGATAGTTCGGTGGGTAAAATAGACATACAGTGAACCTCAAAGTCCCATTGACACCTCTTTGCTATGCAAATCCCACAACTTTAAACTGCCTCTGTAAAACGGGCGAATCTCAAAAAGCCACCGAGTTGACGTCAACTCGGTGGCTCCACCTTATTTGGGTCTGG
>JACXGM010040201.1:0-10383 GCA_016801145.1 Umbra pygmaea
TCTTGACTATGAAGGAAATAGAGCAAAAGTACCAGAGGAATATCCAAAACTCGATGTTAGAAAATATATAGCAGGTCAGACCAGGGAAACGGAATATACAAAAATGCTCAGTAGAATGCTGTTACTCACAATACCTCACAATGAGGCATAGGGGTGAGGGAGCTTATATACAGACCAGTACAACAGGTGTCAGTATTCAAGTGATTGTGATCTCATTGTGTGGATGCGTTCATGAAGTAGGGGAAGTGGAGTTGTGCCAGTAGAGGACTGCTGTTGCAGGGCAGCGCTAGAACCAGAGGACCTCACAGTGATGGGAAACAGGTGAGGCAATCATGTAATCACAGTATATAAGGATCCTCCAAAACTATCCTAGTTCTGCCAACAGATGCGTCAGTGAATAATCCAACACTTTGAGAACAACATTCCCCAGAGACAAATCAGTAGGATTTTGGGCATTTCACCGTCTTCAGTGCACAATATAATTAAAAGAGTTACTCTTCTGTCAAATAAGCTTTCCACTCCCGTCCTGCATTTCTGGGCATTTAAGTGGGTGGCACGCATTTAAACATCACGTCTTCTGAAGTCCTCTAATATTTCCTAATTAATGTCATCAACACATCCATGATTCATGGAAATGTTGCGTAAAATAGGTACCACAAGCCACAAAGTATGCTGCGTCTTGAGTAGTGTACCTGTTCTATCCAAACACCTGACGCGCATTTTCAGTGTGCCAAATGTTCGTTCAATTAGGCTACACTGCGTGTTTGTGTGTGTTTTTGATTAAACAGCATTTTACGCACTTGCTGGCATCATAAATTGTGTCATCATTTAACCATGTATTTAACGGATAACTGTTGTCCCCTTCCCAGCCACCCATCCAAGGGGGGAGTCCTTATGGCAAAGTTGCCATAAATGAGTCGTGGCTTGAACCTGAGTAATTCTGAGTAAAGACATGGGTGATTTTAGCATTGCAAATTACGTGTGTACATACTTGTTGATTGAATGGGTTCCCTTGAGGTTGATGTATATCAGTGCAAATAATTCATTATGAATAATTTGAGTAAATGTGTACACTAGATGTATATCTATTTTTCACATTTTCGGACACAACAATGACTTCCTCGTGTGGTAATATTTATTTCCTTCTAATTAGGCTATGTATTGCAATAATAAAGAACTGCTGTATTTGTGTAGATGAGAGGAGCAAAGTGTATGCGCGTTGTGCACACGCTACATTATGGTTAGGCATGCGCCCTTAAAATAACATATGAATAACACGCCACTGACTTTAAACCAGGTTTTTCCTGGTCAGTGGCGGAATTGTTTTCGGGGACTGCAAGATAGCACCAGGGAACGTTTGCGCCGGAACACGCCTCTTCTTTTCGCTGAACCGCCCAACGAACGCAAGTTCATTCCCTAATTTACCGACGCGATTCTGTGGAGGGAAAACTCCCATATGCGTCCGGTGTAAAATAGGAATGATACATGCGTTTGTGTAAAAAGTAAATTGCGCTGGGTGTAAGATAGGGCCCACAGTGTTTCAACAGTATGATGACATCGCAACAATCCTGTTGGATAATAAACAGTATGACAAAGTAGGGTGCATTGACAAGAATGTTCTTAAAACCCTGGTGACTTTTTTGAAGCCGTTCAAAGACGCAATCAATGACTTGGAGTCAGACAATACAGCCCTGAGTGCGTCTCTAGCATTTCCGTGGTCTGTCAAACTAAGAAACCACTGCGAGGCAGCCAGGACAGACTGCATTCTCAGTGAAATTGCATCCACTTGTCTGCAACGCCTGGACAAACTAATGTCGCAGAAAAGTTCGGTACCAAATGGAATTCATATGCTCTACAAAATAGCTACATTCCTCACTCCCAAACTGCGCCAGTTAAAAATTATTGATGATAATGAAAGACAAGCTGTGATTCATGCCGTCAAAGCGTTAGTTGATGAGTTGGGGTTTGATGAGGATAACACAGAGGAAAACCTACAACCGCCGCCAGCAAAAAGGACATTTCAAGACTTTGCGGAATGGGAGGATGCTGATGATACAATGGACCTGTCATTCGATTCCGAAATAGCAAAATATTTAAAGATCAAGTTGGATGGATTAGAAGCACAAAGAGCCGATGATGTCCTCCAGTGGTGGAAAAGACAATGTCAAGAATTTCCCAGATTAAGCAAAGTAACACGCGATGTACTTTGCATTCCAGCTTCCAGCGCACCATCGGAGAGGGCTTTCAGGATTTGCGGTCGAATACTGTAGCAGAGACGGATTCATCTGAAGCCCTCCCCAGTGAACGACATGCTATTCCTGCATGGGCACATTAAGTAAAGTTTTTTTTAGTTAATTCAGTTTATTATCTATTTATTTAGCTAAATATTTTAAATTGGTCTATTTTATTATTGAGGAATAAGGATAGTTTTTGTTTAATGTTTGAAGGAATTGCTAAAAGCAAAGAAGACATTCTTAAGCAGTATTAGGCCCTATACATAGGCTATTTTTCTGTTTGAACATGAAAGAAATCCAGGTTTATTATTATTATATAATTTATTAGGCTATATTATATAATTATTATGGTAGGTCTATATATTTGTTTTTACATTTCTTACTTTTTTGACTGTATTTCTATGTTCTAATTTCCTTGTTCATGCAATTTCCTAATTTCCTCATCCATTGAATTAAACGCAAATGAAACAATACATTTGTTTATTTTTCGTTTCTTTAAAAAAAATGTATATTCAACAGGAAAGCAAGTGAAAAAATAACAGAGTAGCAGGCAGAATATGCAATGTATAAAAAAAAGAAAATACTTATACGTTTACCCGCAGGATTTTGCGGGCGGGAGCAGGACGAAACCTGATTGTTGCGGGCGGTAGCGGGAGAAAATAACATATATTTTTGCGGGAGCAGGCGGGAGCTGGACAAAATCTTGCGGGAGCGGGACTGAAAAGGTCAGCACAGGTCTCTATGTATGACACATAATGAAGTGAAGCCTCAATCAATCATGTACACTCACAAATGTCCGTCAGCTCATCCAAACACACAAATGTTATAAGTGCTCCACATGTCTCTACTCTCCCCTGACAGGAGGTAAACTCACAATAATGCGCGTCACCTTCTCGGGCACTCAAGCACTGCTTTCTAACATCACGCATGTGTAGAGGAATGATCTAATCAGCTACACTCGTGTGAAATGGAGAGACCCATTATAGCCGGCTATAAGGCAATGCCCAGAAGGTGACGTGCCAAATCATAAACACAATACCAAATACACACAACACAGATAATACACCAACAAACTGCCCCAACATCGAAGGAGTCCCTAAAACATGTGACACCTGCAAATGCAGCAACTTAGCCCACTACGCCACGCGGACCCCGAAGCTGAAGTTTTACCCTTAAGAAGTTTCTACTTTTCACCCTTGTTTCTCCCATGTAGAAATGCATTTTTGGGGTGATTGTCCTGGTGTATCAAGTGCTGTTCAGCAAGTTTGGTGGCTTTTGCTTGCACTTTAGTCGACAAGATTCTTAAGAATTGATTATGCTTGCATCAGCAATTACATCATCAATGATGACAAGTCAGACTTTTCCAATGGCAGCTACAAATACTGTATGACCATCTCAAATATATTTTAAAGAGTAGGAGGGTAAACTATTAACATTTTCCTCTTGCTGATATTACTGTAGGCTTTACCTCATCATCCACTAGACAGTTGTGCAAAAATAGCACAGCAAGTTCAGATAGGAAACCCGAGTGAGATGTGTGTCAAAGTCATCATCAGCCGATGGCAGAAAACCTATCAACAGTGTAGTCACATGGTAATTACACACCTATCAACAGCGTAGTCACATGGTAATTACACACCTATCAACAGTGTAGTCACATGGTAATTACACAGCGTTTTTAAGACGTCAGTCCATTCATGGTCATTTTTGCTTCAGTGCACTCTCCAGCCCCCTGCATCCACCTGTTGGTTCTGTCTGGGTATTTTGGTTCTCTGTGGTTGTGGTTCGCTCTGGGGATTATGGTACCAAGCTCATCGCTCAAAGTAATTGTTATTCATAACTGCCGTTACATGTTGTGAATAGAAACAATGTATATTTTACTATGTTGGTGTAGCTGCCTGAGGTACAAATCCATTTGCCAAAGAATTGAGTGTTATGTTCATGTTAAAGTGTTGTTAATCTCAACATGACGTTTTGTGTCTGAACTTTACTTTCTAACACCAAACACTTGGTTTCCTGCTTTGTGATGCTTTATCAGGCATTTACTGCAGCTGTTTTCACTCATTGTTTTTTCATGGCTCTTTCTGCCTTCAGCAAGTGAAATGCATGCTTGATCGGGTTGAGATCAGTTGATTGAATCCATTGCAGGATATTCCACTTCTTTGTCTTAAAATAATCCTGGGTTACTTTCTCAGTATGTTCTGGGTCATTGTCCCTATGTAAAGTGAAGCGCCGTCCAATCAACTTCGCTGAATTAAGTTCAGTCTGAGCAGACAATATATCCCTATACACTTCAGAAATCATCTGTCTGCTTCTGTCTTCTGTCACATAATCAATAAACACTAGTTACCCAGTGCCATTAGAAGCCATGCATGCCCATGCCATCACACTGCTTCCACCGTGTTTTACAGATGATGTGGTATGCTTCAGATCATGAGCCATTCCAAGCCTTCTCCATACTATGTTCTGATTCTGGTACAGGTAGATCTTAGTTACATCTGTCGAAAGAATGCTGTTCCAAACTGGTCTGGCTTTTGTAAATGTGGTCTGGCAAAGTCTAATCTGGCCTTGAGGCTTATGCATGGTTTGCACCTTGTGGTGATCCTGCTGTATTTGCTCTAGTAAAGACTTGGATAATGATATGCCTACCTCCTGGCAAGTGTTCTTCTTTACCAATGAAAGGATCCTACGATCATCCACCATTGTTATCTTCCGTGGACATTCAGGCCGTTTTGTGTTGCTGAGCTCACCAGTGCATTATTTTTTTTCAGAATGTACCAAACTGTTTATTTGGCCACTCTTAATGTTCCTGCCTTCTCTTCGATGAAGTTTCAGTTTTTTGCAGCCTAAGGATGGCCTGGTTCACTTGCAATGTGAATACCACACCTGGAATAAACTCCAGACCTCTTACCTGATTTATTCATGAGGAAATAATGAAGGGATAGCCCACACCTGTCCTGGAAACAGCGCTTGAGTCAATTGTCCAATTACTTTTGGTTGGGGGTATTAAAGAGAGGGGGGTATTAAAGAGATGTAATTCCTAAACACGTCCTCCAATTTGGATGTCAATACCAACAAACGAAAGATGAGGGAATGCACTTTAAGCCCATATTCATTATTTAACTGTACCGTGAATATATATCACCCAAAATAACTAAACATGTGTCACTGTATAATTATTTCTGGATCTATCTGTAGGTATTTACTCTATACAGGATGTGTACTTATTTGAACTCTTCCATTGCCTTTATAGCTCTTTAACATTACACATCATTCTTGCCAAGCCTCCGCTCTGAACAGTCCCCATTGGATCCCAGATTATTGTAATATACCACCAAACTCCACAGATGTGCCCAGTCTGTCATGTCTACGCAAAGCATTGTGGGACACAGATGGTGTTTCGCTGTTTACAAATATTCAGAGCATGCTTACTTTTTTTGGTTGGGGTGTTTAGGTACATTATGGCGTTCCAGCTGTGTGTGTGTGTCACTGTGTTTATGTGTTTGTGTTGTTATCTTCTTGAGCCAGAATGAGCTGCCACTAGACTCACCCACCTGCTGAATATGCTAAACAGGGACAACAAAACAGTTACTAGTGGTGCTGGCTTTTGGAGGTTAGACCATATGGGCTGGCGGTGCTTGTCTTACATTGACCTGCAATTTGAAGGCCAACAGAAAAGAAGCTACGAGGTATTGGTCTGAATTAAAGGCTTTGTAGCCTTGCTGTGTGGAGACGGGTCTGTTTTTATCCTTTAAATATCCATGCCCCCTACAACCTCAGTGTTGTTTGAATTATAGTTCAATTCAATTTCATTTGAGAATTCAAATAAGGTATTTAAAGTGTGTGTGTTTGTGTGTGTACGTGTGTGCGTGCTGTGCTGCAGGGAGATCTCAGTTCTGCTTGAGAAGAGCCCATTTACCCAGAAATGATGAAGAAACTGATTACTTTAATCCGCCAGCATTTAAACGCTTTTAAGTGGTAAAGGATGTATGTAAACCCTGTAGAAAAGCCTGGAAGACTGTCTATTAGGCACTGACAACGCCCTGACAACGCTCCCAGAGTGCTGCGTAGGGAGAAGTAAGCTGTTGTTGATGAAAGAACTCCTGGGTTTGTCGTTTCAACGAGCTGACTGCAGGGCTGCATGGGGTGTTCTGGGACAGAGGGAAGGCCACGCCTTGTTGTCTCGATCTTCCTCACCCTGACATCCAGTAATCGTCCGTAGGGTCTGGAGTGTTTTTTCCATTAAAGCTCTGGGTGTGATTTCCTCTGGGTCAGAGTTACACATTCGTCAAGCGGATAATTGCTTCTGTTTGGCCGTTAGACATGGAGCAGGCTGACTCACCAGTAAGCGTAGTAGGATAGAAATTGGGATCTCTGATTCCCAGCAGGGTGAAACCTTACATATTATGGAAAAAAATGTAGGATTAATGGAGTAGATGTGCTAAATATTTGGGGTTTTACTTTAAATGTAGGGTTATAAAGAATTATAGGCATCTACAAGCATTTATTAACTTTTCCAATATAAAAATGTGATATTCAAATCGAAACAACCTGAGATCTCAGACCCCGCAGGAAAAGTGTTTGTTCTATGAAAGAACCAATCAAAGCTCCACACATTTCCATGTGCATAATGCATTTCCATCAGCCTCCTGTCCGGTCCAGCATTCACAGGTCCCCACGTGCTGCGAGTCTTCAGCGAGGTCACTATTTTCCTGGCTGTCTGCGTGAATCATTCACATCATATTATTCATACAAACTCCTACAAGATAATAGCTATGATACAGACTTATTTGGGCAATGAAAACAACCTGTGGGAATTTAATTACATGGATGCAAGTCGTGATGTTCTGAGATATCAGTTAAGACTGATTCTATCTAGAATGTTCCACACTCAAAACAGAATGGAGGTAAAAAAACGAACACAACGGCACCAAATAACACCAAAGAATACCAAATATGACCAGAAGACACCAAATAAAACCAAAGCCAAAGTCAAATGTTCACTTTTCCACCTTCCTCAGCAATAAACCAGCCTCTTATTTTTCATTTTATTTTATTTAACCTTTATTTAACCAGGTGGGCACATTGAACATTTTCTCATTTGAGACCGTGATCTGGCCAGGATAAAAGCGCAAATGTGCAAGATGACATAAAGTTACACATGAATTACACAAAAATACAGAGTGCGGATCTTTAGAGTAAAAGATGTGTATGTACAGTTGGTGCAAAAAAAGTCTGAATTAGAGGTAGATTAATGTAAAGTGGCAAGGCAAAAACAATGGAATATTTAACATTTGAGCATAACTTTGCAAATGGATATTGTGCAAATGACAAACAATAAACAAGATACTGTACAGATCGGCGCATGCCAATCCTGTAGTCACCACAGCAATAAACCAGCATTTACAGTCACCGCAGCGGTAAAACAGCCTTATCAGTCTCCACAGCAACAAACCAAGACAGACAGACGAGCAAAGATTGTTAACCAATGAGACTGACAAGTAAAGACATTTAACCAGTCAGACAGACAAGCAGAGAAATGGTTAAACAGTCAGACAGAAAAGCAGATTAAACTGGTGCTTGTTGGATATTTGTCTGGGTTGTTCCTGGATAAACACACCAGTAATAAACACACTTGCAGGGCCAGAGAGGATGAACCTCCACATTAGTAGGAATTTCTGCCTCCGGAAAGCATTTAGACAACCGGATCGAAAGGATGAAAGTGCAAGACTCACTAAAGGTGTTTTTACATTACTATAGATTAAATCTACATTTACGAAAGTGACATCCATTTTGTGTGGCGGATACATTTTTTATGGTCTAAACAGATGGAAATCTGAATTGTCCTCCAAGGCTTCCAGAGGCAATGGACGCTTTCTCGACAGATGACCCCCGTGACTAGGCAGGTATAAATGCAGATGTTTTGGCGACGTGTTTGATGCCCTATGCAGTTTCATCGAAGTCTGAGATTGTTAAGTCCTTCCAGCACCATCTTGTACTGTATGTAAGCAATGGACTCACCATAGAAGGTAGTTCTGTTATTCATTAGCAGGAGCCTTCTAGTTCATTGGTTCTCAAACCTCTTCTCTGGAACCCTCAGACTCTGGGACCCCCAGACAGGCATGTTTTTCACCCTGAAGTGACACAATTGATTAAATTAGTCAACTACACATTACACCTTTGACCAATTGAATCAGTTCATTCAATGTAATTTCAGGGTTAAAACAAAAACATGGCCTGTCTGGGGGTCCCTGAGGAGAGGTTTGGGAACCACTGTTCTAGTATATGGCAACACCAAAATTACGTACAGTATCTAACAAAAGTGAGTACACCCCTCACGTTTTTGTAAATATTTGATTATAACTTTTCATTTGACTTAAATGACACTTTGCTACAATGTAAAGTAGTGAGTGTACAGCTTGTATAACAGTGTAAATTTGCTGTCCCCTCAAAAAACTCAACACACAGCCATTTAGGTCTAAACCGCTGGCAACAAAAGTGAGTACACCCATAAGTGAATATATCCAAATTCGGCCCAATTTGCCATTTTCCCTCCCCGGTGTCATGTGACTCATTAGTGTAACAAGGGCTCAGGTGTGAATGGGGAGAAGGTGTGTTAAATCTGGTGTTATCGCTCTAACACTCCCTCATACTGGTCCCTGGAAGTTCAACATGGCACCTCATGGAACTGTCATTTCCTCAGTGTTGCGACATGAAAAGTTATAATCAAATATTTACAAAAATGTGAGGTGTGTACTCACTTTTGTACTATACTGTATACAGTATGTGGTTTGTTATTGGAAGACTAAAGTAAAAAATGGACTTAGTCATTGTTGAATTAACAGTGGCATCAGTGAGCATGTGTATCTTTTATAAACTAAAAAACACTAACTGTTCTGCATATCCTAGATAGCTCAACTGGTTTGACCCAGTGTTATTCTTTAAATTATACAAATGTAATTGTATATGACAACATTATATAAGTATAATTTGTGAAGATATTCAACTTTTTTGGCTGAAGTCAAACTTTTAATTATCAAGTATACTGTTTATGTATATCACCGTTTCTCAAGTGCCAGACATTTCCCACAAAACACTGATAGAGCGGCGGGAGCGTAGCAAAGCTTCATATTACAACTTCCTACAAACGTAGTATTGATCATATTTTATTTTTGTTCTTTGCATTAAACAAATGTAAATGTATATAAATTATATACGTAACTATTTTATTAATGTAAAAAAATTATATTCCTGTTATTATGTCTGACTTATTTTGCAGCAAATAAAGGACGATTTAGATGTTTTTTATCCTGGCTACAGGATAATTTATTTGAGAATTGATTAAAGATTACTTTCTCCCAAAATCTAGGAGTTCACTCCATTGCCAGACTTCCTTGGTGAACACAAGTACTTGTTTATTATGTTTTTGATGGCACTTTAGGCTGCAGAGGTCATCGTCGATGGAAACTTGTCAGACACAGCGGACATGATGAATGCTCTGAGATTCAGTGGTAAGGCAGCCTTGTGTTTGGATCCATCCCAGTTTGTAGTGTGTGGCGTGCCCACTGGTGGTACAGGTCTTCTGATATGCTGACTTTGAATAGGAGAGCAGCAGAACATTTGGAATATGTTGCTGAAAGCTAGCGGAATCTATGGTAGTGTAAAAACACTTTGTGTTTTACTTTGTGAATACACACCCCAAAGCTGTCAAACCATTGAAGTGTAGCCAAAGGCGGTGGACGAGTACCGTCATACAGTAGCACCATCAACATGGTTTTTGGGGTGCTACACCAGGAGTGTTAGTGAATAAACCTCTACAAACAATAGTGAAGCAGCAGCAGAGATTTCATTTGGATTTACTTACATAACTCCATTTTGTTGACAACTACACACTACAGAAATAACATTGCCTCTGCTCATCCCATTTAAATATATGTATCCTACTCCATTTGAAATAATTCATCATTATAAGGGTTAATTAACTTATTAAAAACCAATAGGCTACATCCTGAAGAATTGCATTTGTGATGTTGAAAAAAAAACATGCGCACATAGCCTAATACAGGGGTCTCCACATTGTAGGGTTATCAACCCTGGTCCTGGAGAGCTTCCATCCTGTAGGTTTATCAACCCTGGTCCTGGAGAGCTT
>JACXGM010040202.1:0-10384 GCA_016801145.1 Umbra pygmaea
CAGCAAGCCCCAAAATGATATATCATGATATACAGTATAATGTTGAGCTCTCAGCTTCTTGTTTGACTACCCATAGTGGGGGTTTTGGCCTCCCTCCCTTCCGGGTCTCACTCCAACAGTCGTCAAGAGTGTGGAGCCTGGTAGTTCTTAGACAGCTGCTATAATCAGTCCTGTGGAACATCTAAAAATCCACTACAGCGGCTGCCTTTTTTTCTCCTCACCTCTCCTCATGTAATGCTGTATTGTTTTTCTTAATCCCTGTCTTGCTGTCCTGTCTACCCCCCTTGTCATATTGTTTGTGACGTTTTGTTTGTATGGACAGGTGGATGGCTAATTTCGCTGGTACTTGTGACTAAGTGACAATAAAGGCTACTACTACTACTACTACTACTACTACTACTACTACTACTACTTCTACTATTCTGCCAGCAGTTGCTAACTAAATGTTGCACAGAGGAAGTGCTTATGGCTTCTTTCAACAAAATACAATGGAAAAAAAATAGCATGACATTTGCATGGTCTTTTTTTAAAACCTTAGAAAACAAGATTTAAGACAATTTTAGACCTTAAATTCTGGAAAACTAAATTAAGATTATTTAAGACTTTTTAAGGATCTGCAGACACCATGTTTTTCAACTAGCTTCACTTTTACAGGCAGGCGTCACATGATTGGAAATGTAGTCAGATGACATTTAATTGGAGCATCGGGAAGGTGAACTCTGGGAGTGGGAAGGGTGTGTCGCGGTTCTGCCTTCTCAGACCGCAACACAGGTTTGTGGATCTGAGTGTTGCGATTTCATTTGTACCTTCAGGCATTTGGAAACTGCTCCCAAGGATGGAACAGATTTTCTGGAGGTCTACAAATATTTTTCTGAGGTCTTGCCTGATTTCTATTAATTTCCCATGATCTCAAGTAGGAGGCACTGAGTTTGAAGGTAGGCCTTGAAATACCTCCACAGGTGCACCTCCAACTGACTCAAATTATATCATAACTTTCCTAAGATGTTTAATGACACAGTCAACTTAATGTATGTAGACTTCTGACCCATTGTAATTGTGAAATAGTGAATTATAAGTGTAATAATCTGTCTGTCGACAATTGTTGGTAAAATTACTTGTGACACGCACAACGTAGTTGTCCTAACGACTTGCCAAAACTAAAGTTTGTCCTGTTGGGGAGCTGTGTCCCGCTGGGACACCCAGGCTGCTTCCAGCGGTACATGATTACAAGCACTCTTCACACAAATGTTACTTTTACTGTACATAGACATGTCTTATATGTACAGAAATCTTAGCATCATACGAATTTAGCTAAAATATCAAATTTACAATAACTATGACAAGAATAAAAAGCCATATTATAATGTGAGGTTAGCGCATTATAAACAAACCTGTTCGTTATTGCTACTCAGCTAAGGCCCTGTTTACACGAGAACGCTCACGGGTGAAAACTTTGAAATATTTTATCAGATGTGCCTTTTGTTTAGACAGCGACAGCATTTTTGGGGCTTAAAAACGCAAAAAAGTGAAACCACTCTCCAGAGTGGAAATCTTAAAAACGCTCCACTGTCGCGTTCCCATCTAAATGGTTAAAACACAAAAGTCTGGTAGACAGTGAAGTCACAGATCTCCTCACGGTGGCTCTCGTCGGATATGCATGCGCCAGTACAGGCAGGGTTCAACATTAACGATGGCCCGATGGCCCGGGGCCAGTAAGAACTAACGTCGGGCCAGTAAATAAAGATAGTCACTTGCCCGTTCGGGCCAGTTCTCAATTTTGCCATTTAAATTAATAGTCTTGTATTAAAACGTTTGTCCGTAATATTTGTCCCTCCCCTGCTTTATTTTCGCTTATCTCAAGTTAAAATCTATGTCTGTCATATGCGGTTCTTTCTACCTCCTCGGTTTGGCAATACCGGGGTCGTCTTTTTGACCAATAAGATTTGAATGCTTGTCTGTTTTAACCAATCAAAATGTTGTATGCATAGTGCAGGACCCAAACGAATGTGATCCTTTAATCGAAAGAATCGTTTTTGTGGGTTGAAAATTAACGTATTGAGCACAAATACCGTTATTAAGTTATTATACTGTGGACATTTGCTAAATATAGGTGTTTTCGGTAAAATAGTTTTAATACTTCCGATCTTTTTAAGAATCAAACAAGGGCAAATAAACAAAACAGATTTGACTGCGTTTTTTCAAAGCTTAATGAAGCAGCCAATCAGAGGCTTTCTTATTAGAAATCACCTTCCCTCGCTAAATGATGAAGCCAGCTCGTGGCAATATACGTTCACGTTGTCGTTGACTACGGAACAATACGAACATTAAATGTGTCTCTTGAATAAATATACTTTGCCATCGCTAAAGTCCTCACAAATAGCTATCATGACCTGATTGCAGACAAGTTTTGCACTTCTCAACAACACGTAGCCTTATGTATTTAACATACAGTTTAATGAGGCGGACTCGAAGCGGCAAAACAGGGAAAATACAGTCAGTCTATTTTTGAAAGATCACAAGGGAAGCAATCACCCAGTGACTGAAGGACTCGCCTCCTGGGATCTGACTGTAGATAGCTAAGCCACAAACTTGAATGGATGGACAAAACTACAGTGTTTTGCCATAGATAACACCTGGCAATAGGTATGTAGATGTAAACAAGATGAGGAAAACTGTTATATTATGCAGATGCAGTTATTTTGCAAACTAATATCATTAAATGTAGCCTACCAGTGCTAATTTTGGCTGCATTTCAGTAATTTTAGTTTTTAACAGTTATAACTCTGGACAACAGGTCTTTGGTGGTTGGACAAGGTGATCTGAATGTGCTCATGATGGAAATAATATGTTGCCTGAATAAGCCTATGCTATGTTGCTAATTAAAATAATCTTAAATACAGTTGTTATATATAATACTACTAAATCCTTTCAATTCCATGAAAAAGTTGTTTAAATAATTTTGATACACTTGTATATTATTCTACATAGTTTAAAGACCCCAACTGGAAGTTATTTTTATTTCTCTTATAATTTCAATACCATTAGAAATATCAAATTATAGTTGGGGTCCGCGTTGCGTAGTGGGGTAAGTCGCTGCGTTGCAGGACAGTCTACTTACAGTCTTCGAGCCTGACCATGGGTTCTCTGACTTTTCCCGGGCCTTCTGCACAAGGCAGCGCAAAATTAGCATAGCGTTGCCCTGGATTTGGGTTAGATAAATCAGATTATCGCTCTCCAGTGACTCCTTGTGTTGAAATTGGGCACCTATAAATTCAATCTTGGAAGTATAGTCAGTAAACGTAATCATCCCATGCATGATCAGACTGAAAGGTTCCATGTTGGGTGAACAGCAACAGTGTGAAAATAAATCAGCAGCTTGGGTGACATATGGTTGGGTGAACCATGTACACACCCCTCGCCATCCCACAGATCTGTACAAGGAGATGTGGAGCTGCCGTCAAGGCAGAATTGAAGAGGGAATTGGAAAGGGGAGAAAATCCCAAAAAATTACAAATGAAAAAAATTTAAAAAATTGTGCATTTCCAATTAATTTTGTCTGGGTTTACCCATTTTGGGAAGTTCCTAAATAAAACCTAAATGACCAGGTAATCTGAATTTATAACTAACTAGTTACCATAATTAATCATTTTCTATTCTTATTATAGATCACTGGTTACTAATAAACTCCTGTTACTTCTCATTTTGTTCTTAATCGGGAATTTCCCAAATCTTGTGAACTCAACCACACTTAGTTTGGATTGCACAAAGTTTATCTCTGTACACGTGTCTTAGGGGAATATTAACTAAATATTATTTTTACATCTCTCCTACCATGTTGTCAAGAGGGGAAAATACATTAATGGATGTGGTTTTTTTGTTACACATATGCAATTTATGTGCATTTATGTAAAGAAACACAGGTTTTTATTTATTTTTTCCAAATTTTATTTGGGCCAGTAATAAATCGGTCCGGGCCAGTAAATTTTAGACCAACTGGCCCGAAAGGGCCAGTGAAAAAAAAAGTTAACGTTGGACCCTGCAGTACAGGAAAATAACTAAAAAAATGTCAAATTATTTCCATACGTCTGACTTTCAAGTTGCCCTAGCAGCTCTGATAAATATGCAAGAGTCTTTTCAGCAGTTGTACGAAATACAAATTTGTCAGCTTTTGTTGTTTGCTTCGCCATGTTGTGTTTGGTTTTGCACTACTAGGGAGAGAAGTACAAAGAAGGCTGTACGCAGGCACGCAGACTTGGTGGTGTTGTGTGGCAGTGCTTACTACATCAAATTTCACACACTTTTTTTTCACACCGTATACATGCAGATATCCCCCCCAAAACACTTGTCTAAACGCGGAATAAAAAGTGAAAACGCAACAACACTTTTGCGTTTTCTCTTCAGATTGTTTCCGTGTAAACACGGCCTAATACATCCAGTAGGGTTGGGTACCGAAACCTGGTTCCACTATTGAACTGGTTCCTACGCAACCGGTAGGAATCGGACCGGATTAGAATGCAAGTTTCGGTTCCTCATTTCGGTTCCACTGAAATATTTTCCCTCTGATGCTCTGAAACAGATGTAAAAATATCACACTTTCTCTATATTCCAAGACTAACTAGCTATCATAAACACTAGTGGTGCAACGGATCGTCATTGATCCGTTCGGATCAATACCTTTGGTTCGGCACACATGTGATCCGCGGATTGATTTCTGAAAGAAAAAAGTTGTGCGCATGTTCAGTCCACTCACAGCATCCTCATGACGAGATTGAACGCCCCGCATCATTTAAATCCCCTGTATGGGAGCATTTTGGTTTCCCTGTTAAATATAATGATGAAGGAAAGAGGTTAGTGGATAAAACCGTGTAGGCACTGTGTCACAAGAAAGCGATATGACAGTGGAAACACATCAAGCATGGCCACGCATTTGAAGCGATATCACCCTGGTGTTTTACTGACAGGAGTGAAAACGAAAGCTGCAAAACAACCGCTTCTCACCGTGGCATTTAAGCAATTAATCAGACTGAGCTACAGCCATCACAAACGCTATCGGTGTGTTTATAGGTGCAGACATGAGTTGTGCAAATGGAGGACTTTAAACACATGCTAAAAGTGTTTGAGCCACGTTACAACATCCCATCGCATACGGGACTTACTAAAACGCTTAATGTGAAAAAGCTAAACCTGGTTTTAATATACTTAAACAATGGTCAATCATCACCAAATTTCTCATGGGCGTATCTTGTTATGAACACTTAAGCCTGTCAAGATAACTAAACCGAAATCCAGCGATTATAGAAAGTAATCTTACGTTAAAAGTTTTCTTCTTTATTCGCTCCTATGGTGAGGAAAATGCTTAACATGATTTAATGTACCTAAACAACAATCAATATTAACCACATTTCTCTCTCATATTGCTCATCATAATATAATTATAAAAACAACTAACCCAAATTCCAATTATTTTTGATTTTTTGATTTTGCTGATCCGAAAAATTACCCGATCTGTGACTCTGATCCGAGAAACGATCCGATCCGTGAGTTTTTTGATCCGTTGCACCCCTAATAAGCACAGGCTACTTTTAAAATGCCATATTTTCCCAACTTTCATCCCAGAGTTTGTGAGTTCAAATCCAAATGTAAGCTTTGTGTGTGTTTCGTTCTCCATTCATGCATGATGCAAACGTGTTGGATATTTATTTAGTAATGTTAACCATAATCCTAACCTTAAGGTCAGTATCTGCATGGCTATCCTTAACCGTGAACGTTAGAATATATTTTTGAATGCAATGGAATGTGTGGAATGTTCTCGCATGAACCGGCGAGATGAAATGTGCAAGTGCAACATAATAAAAGGACAATTACAGTATAGCCTAATAAAAAACAAGCAGCTGAAACGTAAAAACACCCCAAAGAAATTGGCAGACAACATTAATAATGTTTCCAAAATAGTTTCCTGAGAACTTGGGAGAACTTCTGAGATATATGGTAGCACAAATGTCAGGAGAGTGGTTGTATCTTGCCAGAGAAGGCAAATATGGAAATTTATCTGCAAAAGAACTGCTAAAGTTTTAAGCTAGTTTAGTTAGCATACCAACTTAACATTTATTTGGTTGTTACTTTTTAATAGTGTATTAGAATGGCTACTTTAAAATTTGAATAATTTCAATAAAAAAACTACAAGTCTTTCTTTAATATCATTTTTCTGTTTTTCAAGAATTGGTTTAGGAATCATTTAGGAATTGGAATCGTTTTAAAAGTACCGGTTCGGCATTGGAATCGTAAAAATCCACCAAGGGGTCCCAGTAATGAAATGGAGCATTGTTATCATTGGAAAAACCCATGTGTTATATGAAACCAATCAAAATCTCAATCCAACTGCAAAACGCTTTGTTTACAAACAGTCACCCACCTGAAACACCAAGATGTCGTTGGCAGGACCCAGTCAGGGAGATCTGGGCTGGGGTGGGGGACTGCTCCGAAGATGTGGTCCAAAGCCACAAAAAAGGAGAGGAAAGAGCTAGTGATTTCTGAGGTATGCAGGACAGAGGAAGAAAAATGCCTGATCAAAGCCCTTAGCCAATGCCAGCATTGGGCCGATCCCCCACACATCGGCCCAATGCCAGCAGGAACGCTGGACGACTTGGGAGGGAGTGATAAGCAGGACAGTGGGTTGGGCCGATGTGTGGAAGATCCCCCAAGCCAGGCTGAGTTTCCTCATAAGGTCCATTACGACACCCTACCAAGCCCCAGCAACCTATGTCTGTGGTATGGCTCAGAAGTGAGCTGCCAACTCTGCAATGCCACAAATCCAAGCCTGCAGTACATCTTGTCAAGCTGCAAAACAGAACTGGCCCAGGGCCGGTACAAGTGGCACCATGACCGAGTCCTGCGGAAGCTGGCAGAGATCCTGGAGGCACACAGGGTTGAAACAGCAAGGACGCACCTAGCACCAAAATCAAGGCAGCCGATCCACTTCATAAGAGAGGGAGAAAGGGCCCCTAGCATCATGCAGGCACAGAGATTAGCCCTGGCAGACAGTTGTGATTGGAACCTGAGAGTGGACATCGACCGGCAGCTCAGGTTTCCATTAGAGATCACCACAACCAACCTGCGACCAGTTATTGTTTTCTGGTCTGCCACAGCCCGGGCCGTAATCTTGGCAGAGCTCACTGTCCCATGGGAGGGAGGAATGGAGGCAGCTTTTGAAAGGAAAAAAGACTGGTACCTTGACCTTACAGCTGAATGTACAGATGCTGGGTGGTCAGCTGTCATCTACCCCGTGGAAGTCGGCTGTAGGGGGTTCATGGGAGCATCCACCCAGCGCTTCCTGAAGAGCATGGGAGTTACCGGCCTTAAACTCAGAAAGGCTTTGAAAGATCTGGCCGAGGAAGCTGAGCAGGGAAGCTTCTGGCTTTGGTTAAGAAGAAAGGTCCAGGTGTGGGGAAAGCAAGGGTCCTAGGGATAGCTGCAGGGGGTGGCAGGGAGACGTCCCTGCCATTGCTCCACCACCGTGAGATGTTCCGGGATTAATGGAGCGAAACATCAATGAAGGGTGGCTCCCGGCTGATGACCCTGCAGCTACCCGCAATGGCCCTGTCGGAGGTGCGACAAGCAGAAATGCTTAGCAGGCAGTTTACTTGCCTGTGCTATAATCTTAATCGTCTTCATTAATTCATGGGTGTGTTTTTGGCGTAACATGCAATAAACCAATCAGACTCCCAGTGAACGCGCTGTGCCTATGCCATAGGTGCATTTGACTAATTTGCTGTTAAAATAACTATGACGTGCTGCGTCCTTGACTTTAGATCAGGTTTTTGTTGGTCAATGGCGCAATCACTTTTCGATGCCTCAAGATATCAATACACCGAGAATTATCCTAAACACACCTCCCTGTTAGACCAGCACTCCCATGGGCACAAATATGGGCGCAGGTGCATTTGCTATTTAAACTATGCTGGCACCTGACGGGAAATTGACAACTGCGTCTGTCTAAAACTAGCAAAGACACTTGTGTTCAGACTTGCACAGCGTTGCACCGGGTGCAAGATAGGGCCCATTGTGTGAATATAAATGGTTTTGTGGCAACATTGGGAAATGGAAATAATGGACACTTGGAAAGGGTGTGTGTGTGTGTCTATGCATGCAAGCATGCATGCGCGTGTAGGGTGCCCTTTTTTTGAGCCCCCCAAAATGTCTGTGCACGGCCCTGGTTATTACCCAGTGTGCTTTGTTGAATGGTCTCAATGTTTAATTGTTTTATTTCATGTGAATACGAGTTTACTAATGGAGTAACTGTGTATTTGAAGTAACGCAGTGATGCAGGAAGTGTGCATTCCTTGCTTATTTCCGCAACAATGTTAGTGAGTAAATCTACTGAAATGGCTACCATCTTGGTGGAGTGTGATGTGTAAAATGAGAAAGCAGAGGTTGAATGGTAAATAGACTGCATTTATATAGTGCATTTGTCTGAGCAACAATGGCCACCAAAGTGCTTTACAGAGCCTCACATTGTCAGGATCGGCACAGGCAAGGTAAGACTCCAAACGCAGAGATGACAATAATAGTAATGTTTATTGTGGAATGTGTGTGTGTAGTGAGAAAGGCTTCAGTCTGGTAGGCAAGAATGGTCAGAGGTCAGGCAGGTTTCGGTACACAGAGGGGTTTGTCATCCAGGCAGGGGTTTGGTCCACAGGGAGGGTCGTAGTCCAGGCAGGGTTCGATACACAGCGGGGTTTGTCATCCAGGCAGGGTTCGGTCCACGGGGAGGGTCGTAATCCAGGCAGGGTTCGGTACACGGGTACTAGAAGGAACGAACAATAACACGATAAGGAACAAATACTAGGAAAGGATAACCACAAGGAAAACTGGAACTCGGAACTTAGGCTAAATTAGATAGAACACGAAATGGTTATATTTACGTGGCTATACAATAATCCAGCAGTTGGTTACTGACTTCAACTCCCTAATAAAGGGAGAGGAAGGCAATGAACCCAGGTGTGGCCTATTATCAGGTGCAGGTGATGACTGGGACTGGAACTGGTGATTAGGGAGTGCAGGGGAAAACCAGGAACCGGAGTAGGGACCAAAAAGGGACAGGAAGACAACTCAGGAGGATGGATTCCTGACAGTCATTCACCCATTCATACACCGACGGCAGTGTCAGCCACGCAAAGCGCCAGCAAGCTATCTTTGCCAAGCGCAAACCAGTACAGAAGGCATCAATAAATTGTTGGGGAGTGTCATGCTTCTTTTCCCAATCATTTTGGAGGGTCATAGAAAAGAGTATTGCTGGCGAAGGGAGGGTCAGGTCTACAGTATTTCGACTAAACTCCTCCGGTAACCCCTTAAATAAATAGAGAACAGTCCCTATAGCCAGCTGATATTTAAAATCCATATCTTCTGGCTACCATGTTGAGTTAAATCAATTTCTAAAGAGAATGTGTTTCTCAGCCTGATCGCTCAGAAATCTATGAAATGACTACGGAGTCTTAAGTTCAAAATCTGTGGCAGTTACATGGAAAAGTCTGCAATGGGCACACAGTGAGACCTTGCTGTTAACTCGATCTAAGCCTTACCCAAACCCTTACCCAAACCCTTACCCTAACCTTAACCACTCAGAAACCTTGCTGATAACTCGATGTAAGCCTTTACCAAACCCCTAACCTTAACCACTCAAAAACCTTTATTAACCCCATGTAATAATGTATTGTTTGTAACCACGGTGACAGTGAAGAAAAAAGGATAAAAATGCACATTTGCAACACGTCTTCATCGCACTGGAATAGAAAACTAAATACATGCAAAGTGTCAGCCTGGATTTGAACTCGCAATCTCTGGGATGTGGGTTGCATGTTCATACAGACGTCCACCATCCCAATACTACCAACCTGCAAAATCTACGCTATTTACACTCTGCCATGTCATCATTAGATTCCAGGAAACTGCCATGGATTTCGAAGTTAAGGGTCCTCTTCGGGAACCATCACCTTATCGTGGTGGAGAGGTTTGTGTGTCCCTATGAACCTGATGGCTGTGTTGTCTGGAGTTTTGTGCTCCTGGTAGGGTCTCCCATGGCAAATTGGTCTCAGGTGAGGGGCCAGACAAAGAGTGGTTCACAAACACCCCAAATAACAAGCGAGGAAGAGGAAGAGAGACCCTGCCCGGAGGAAGCCCGGGGCCCCTGTCTGGAGCCAGGCCTGGATGGAGGGCCCGTCAGCGAGCGCCTGGTGGCCGGGTTTGCCACGGGGCCCGGCCGGGCACAGCCCGAAGAAGCAACGTGGCACCTCCCTCTCCATCCCATGGGCCCACCACCTGTGGGAGGAACCGCTGGGGTCGGGTGCGCTGCCAAATGGGTGGTAGTGAAGGTCAGGGGCCTCGACGG
>JACXGM010040203.1:0-10382 GCA_016801145.1 Umbra pygmaea
TGTGTGTGTGTGTGTGTGTGTGTGTGTGTGTGTGTGTGTGTGTGTGTGTGTGTGTGTGTGTGTGTGTGTGTGTGTGTGTGTGTGTGTGTGTGTGTGTGCGTGCGGTGTGTGCGGTGTGTGCGGTGTGTGCGGTGTGCGCCCAGCCATGACTCAGATTAATTATTCACTCGATCATTACACACATTTCTCTGCTTCATTTCTCTGTAACAACTTTTCCCTGCTCCTCTATTCAATTCCTATTCCAGTGGACTAGGGACGACTATTGAGAATGCCCAAAGGTGATAATTCTCTATAAACTAACATCACTTGCTTTCCACTATTTTACTTTTCAGATACTAAAACACTCAGGTGAAATAGAGTTAGTGCATTCTTTTTTAGATAGTTAGGTGGAAAAAACACAACCAATTAATTATCAGTACTTTGCTCAGGGAAGTAGCTATCACCAAAGTTTCGCATTTTTTGCAGAGGATATGCAAAAATACGTGCCCATTGACAAACACAGTGGTTTAACTCATTATTCCTCATTGCAATTACTTTTGAAATGCACATGCTCTATGTAGTATAGAAAATCATTGTCCTAATCTAAACTGCTTTTATAACAGCAGGAGGGGGCGGAGCCTCTTCTCTAGCTGCTGGAGAGATAACAGCAGCTGGGGGCGGGGCCTCTTCTCTGGCTGTTAGAGGGATACAAGCAGCCGGGGGCGGAGCCTCTTTTCTAGCTGCTGGAGAGATAACAACAGCTGGGGGCAGAGCCTCTTCTCTGGCTGTTGGAGGGATAACAGCAGCAGGGGGCAGAGCCACTTTTCTGGCTGCTGGAGGGGGAGATGATGTAGGCCGGGTTGTATATGGGTTCCAGACAGGAGGGCTTACTAAGGCTGGAGGACTGGAGACCCGGGCAGGTGGATGTGTGGCCCAGGCAGGTGGTATAAGTCCTCCACAACCCCCTGTGCCCCCGCAAAAAAATCTCTTTGGAGGTGTAGTGGAATTTCCCCATCTTGGACTCTCCCGAACATCTTAAATGGGGTGACAGTGGCCAGCTGCCCTGACTGGTGTTTCACAATGTTAGGAGCTGAGAGGGTGTGTATAATAAGGAACACCCACTGCTGTAACATACCGGTCAATAGAAACTCCACACTAAGGAGAGTGATGTCAGCAGAGAGAGCTGGCACGCAGAGAGACCAGTCCTGTATACAGGATATTACCACACTCCTTAGTGCTAGATGGTATCGTGGGTAGGTTTTTCGCACCACTACAGGTAATTAGTTAAAATATTCCAGATTCTGGTACCACAGACCTGTTCACATGGACATGGTACCCCTGTAGTAACGATTGAGCGCAGGTTTTCTTTAAGGATGTTTCCAGGTTAAATCCAAGCTTGGCCCTTTTCTTCCAATCCCTCAGTAGGAAGCGGTGCATCGGAAGAAACCTGCCCTCTTCCCCATACCTCCGCAGCCATACGACAGACCACCACTCTTATCCCGGGAGCCGTCAAGCCCTGTCTTTAACCAAGTGGGTCATCTCGGCCATGTCCTTTGCCAGTCTGCTACTCACTGTGCTTTTGTCGTAGCACACATAGAAATGAGCTTTGGCTTTGTTTACATAGATTTAACCTTCACAGGACAATTATAATATAGCACATCGT
This sequence comes from Umbra pygmaea, assembly GCA_016801145.1. Classification (NCBI taxonomy): domain Eukaryota; kingdom Metazoa; phylum Chordata; class Actinopteri; order Esociformes; family Umbridae; genus Umbra; species Umbra pygmaea. Next base: position 1,643 of record JACXGM010040203.1, read on the forward strand.
ACTCTACATTTACATAGGATTAAACCTTCTAAGAACAAAACTCAGAGTATATAATGCTATACCCAGTGGATAGTGAGATAAACACTTGTACTTTACACATCCTAGTCATGAACAATTCCACATAGTCAGGACTAACACTCACCGCAACACACCTACATTGAAACAATTACCAAAATTTCTTTCAAATTAATAAATAAAAAAACAATGACCAAAATACAAAATAGACAAACACAGGAACTACTGTACATGCAAAAACAAGATGAACAATTCTGAAGTATCAACATACAGAAGAGCATGCTGGGAAATATCAAATGGAAAATCAATTCATGTCATTACAACGTAAAAGATCTGAATTTGCTTCAAATTGTGTTCACTGAAAGCAATTAAATTACGTTCAGGGGACGACCACAATTAATTTAAGTAGATTAAACATAATCTGTATTGCGACATCTGACAACCCACAATGTCAATTTTTTAGTATTACATGATTCCATGTTTCAACTCTGGGATGAAGAATCTTTTGATTGCTGGACAAATGCTACAGTATATCCGCTGGGCTAGGCTATCTGCTCAATCGGGGAAACCACTTATACCAGATGTTTTTTTTAAATGTGCCTAAAACTGTTTTTATTATTCTCAGATGTACAAAACTTTAAGTCTTATTTTATTTGTCATGTTGTTAAATAGTAGGTTCAATAGGTTTTGTATATAGGTATGATGCGAACAATTGACTGCACAATTTCTTAATTTCACAGATCACTTGTAAAATATTGTGTTTATTGGGGTGGACTACCACTTTAACATGGAGAAAAAGTAATTGTTGACTAAGAAGTATTTTATTACAAACCCCAACATCAATATACTGCAATATAATTTTTTTCTATATCTTCTTCCTCTCTATTCCTCTGTCTTTGACAAATTACATCCTGTTCCATGATATTAACACAAGGGATTTATAATTATTAAAATCACAGTGCACATGTCTTTACCCACTGAAAGACAAACCATAATGTACCTTCCACTATCTACCGAATATCTATTATAAAAGCACGGTAGTTACTGCAAACAAAGATCCTTGTAATTATATATAATTACTGGGTTATTATTATTATTACATTACAGGGCATCATACAGTAGGAAGGTACTGGTGATGTGTCCTAATTTGACCTGGCTTTATATATACATTAGCCCATAATACTTACTGAGAGGAATAAATTGGGTAATCCATGTGGCAATGTGACATATTATTCAGTTATTGACCATTTTACATGAATACTGATGAAGGCCATGGAAAAAAGTTAATGAATTGAAAAAGGATATTGCGATTACGCAACGCGGTAACACTAGTAACAACTTGTGAGGTGTTCATTTGAATGTCATGTTGTTAACATGCATCACTTGATATTTGCAGTGACTTTTCACTACCCAGACCCTGATGTTTTGACCTGTTCTTATGATGTAAACTTTGCAGTGAAAGGATGTTCATGCTGTGGCATGGGTCTGACCTTTTCTGTCTTTCATATGCTTGTATTTAACATGACAAGTTTACTCATGTCAAACCACATCTACAGTTTCATACAGTTTCTAAATTCAGCTCCATTAGAACCAAAGGACTGAAAGAAGACAAGAGTATATTTACAATGCCTTCTGAAGAAAATCTTTATGTGAAGATTTCAAAATTACACTGTCTTCTTTTGTAACTGTTCAATTGTAGAAAAAAAACCTTTACAGAGGTTTCAAACAAAATAGCATGAGAAGTTTATACTTAGTGGTAAATAAAGTGACAGCTTTGGCTTTTACAGGTTTAACTGATCCTGACTGAAAATGTAATCCTAAATCAGCTTGATCTGACCAAGGTGGTCTGTATTAACATATCGCAAGGCAATTATTCAGTGGAATGCCACTGTTTAACTTTTATTAATAGTATAATATATGACAATAATGGTAACAAGCTAGGTCTAAGAAGTAATGGACAATGATAATTGAGTGGGGAGCAGGCAGAAAAGAGCATAAAAAGAGAATTCCCTACAGTCAATTAAACAATTGAAGTGACTGAGTGTTTAACAAATACTCTGCATTAAACATCACTAAATAAGCAAACAGTGGTAGGAGTGAAGAGGATAAGCAAACATCCATATAAACAATACAACTATGGGAAAAAACTAATAATATTATAGTAGCTCACACTCAGCTGTCACTACAGTAAATCACAGTACACATAACACTAACTACCTATCATCTGAACCAATAGAGGGAAAGAAAAATAGTAGCTCTGATGCAGTGTGATTTGGAATTAAAAAGACTGTAAAGCTATTATTTGGCTAGAGGATGTCTGAGTTTGTGATGAAGAGATGTAGTATTGAAGCACAGGATGGACCATTAAAATGCTAAGGATGTAGTTAAAGTCAAAGGGCATCACTCAAGGTAGCTTTTGGGCAACGGTCACCATAGCAACTACTGCAGAAGGAAGGGGGAAAACACACATGCACACAATGACACACACACACACTCGCACAATGCACTTAATACAAATGTAGGGACAAACACACACACACAACAAATACTGTATGCAAGTAATGCAAGTAGCAAATGCCCAGCCAGGTTTACAGAGCTAAATCTGGTGTAACTGTCGCATCTCTATGTAGTTGTAGTACTGTATGATTTGTGTTGTGTTTTAACTCTACTACAGAAGGAGACAAGCATTTCCCTCACCCATCATTACTATAATTGGTTAAAACACCAATCTCACATTTAGTTTCTACACCTGCTGCCAATTTACCAATGATAGGGATGAGAGAGTTGTGTTCTGTGCTGAAACCCCCTAGCTACCATAATAGAGATGCCAGGGGAGTGTAACAGTATGTACGGGAAGGTATTAACCCAAACAATTAGACAAACTCCCCCTCCTGCTGTATTAACTTCTGGTTCAAATTAATGTTAAAACAGTCCCATAATTTCACACACGCGTGCATGCACACCAACCGTACATCTCAGAATTGCAAACGTACATCTCAGAATTTCTCCCAAATTACGTTCTCAGGAAACTATTTAGAAAACCTGAATTACGTTATATGCCAACATATTTAGGGTATTTTACGTTTAAACTGCACGTTTCATTCTTAGGCTATATTTGTAATTCTATTATGTTGCCCCTGTACATTTCGTTAAGGGCATTTATGCGAGAACATTCCACACATTCCATAGCGTTCGAAATTATATTGCAATATTCACAGTTAAGGTTAGGCATGAGGTTACTAACGGTTAAGGTTAGGCATTAGGTTACTAACGGTTAAGGTTAGGCTTGACGTTACTAACGGTTAAGGTTAGGATTAAGGTTAGGGTTAACATTACAAAAAAATCGACAATCGTCTGTATGCATAACGCATGCAATGTAGAACAAAACACACAAAAATTGGCGGTCTGGATTTTAACTCACGAACACTGGCATGCCAGTCGCGGATTTATACGCCCATCCACCATCCCCGACCTCCACCCTAGCAAAAACTACGCTATTTACATGCTACGTCATGATGTTCATATGTTCATATTTTACGTTATTCGAGTGTTCAATTTAGTTCCCTACAAACGTAATTGACCCTCTCATACGTTCATATTTGACATATTTCGGTTTTACGAAATAGTTCCCTCATAACATATTTAATGGGATTTAGGGCTGATGCACACATAACAGGCACAAATGCAGACGTGCAAACAGACTAAAGCCAAAAACATTACAAAATGAAACAAACCAACACTCGAGGTGTAATGACATCCTCAGATTAATCTCTCTACCCAAGCCCTTTTCCCCCTTCCAACTCCCGTTCTCCCTCCTTATCCCCCCCTCTCACCGGAAGGAATGATTTCACGTAGCACTCTGAGAGTAGAGCAGGCTTGTGTCTCATATGATACCCTATTCCCTAGACAGTGCACCCTATTTGACCAAAGCACTATGGTTAAAAGTAAAGCAACATATAGGCTATAGGGTGCCATATTGGGCACAGAACCGGATAATGAGATCACAGCATGCGTTTTCCATAGCCAGGATGAAAGCAGTAGCTGCAGCACCACACAGCAGCAGACACACAGAGCTCACAATCTACATTTCAAATGCCGCTGCAGCCTAGCCGACGTGCTTTGCACAAAAAAACTTGTCTCTACTTAGCCTTTGCCCCTTGAAACATTTGGACAGACTCCGTGTTTTAACACTTTATGTGCATTAATGTACAGCCCTCGTGAATTTCTTTGTTGGATTAGTCATATATATTAGTGTTCAAAATTTGGGGTCACCCAGGTATTTTAATGTGTTTTGATAGAAATTTGTATCTTCATTCAGCAATGTGGCATTACAATGATGAGGACGTAAATTACACTACATCTCAAATGTGACTGTGGTGGCCATTTGAGTACAAGTTTGAGATACGGTGAGCTTTGTGACATGGTGCGTTATCCTGCTGGAAGTAGCCATTAGAAAATGAGAACACTTTGTTCATGAAGGGATGGACATGGTCAGCAACAATACTCAGGTAGGCTGTGGCATTTGAATATTGTTCAACTGCGGCCCAAAGTCTGCAAAGAATATATCCCCCAGGCAGGATAGATCCATGCTTTAATGTTGTTTGCGTCAAATTTTGAACCTACTGTAACATTTAAAAGTCAAAGTAAAAATTGAGAAAATTTCCAATTTTCTATTGTCCAATTGTAGCCTCAGTTTCCTGTTCTTAACTGACAGAAGTGGCACCCAGTGTGATCTTCTGCTGTTGAAACCCATTTGCTTCAAGGTTCAATGTGTTTTGTGCTCAGAGATGTTCTCCTGTAGACCTTGGTGGTAGCGAGTGGTTATTTCAGTTACTGTTGCCTTTGTATCAGCTCAGACCAGTCTGTTTTTTCTCCTGTGACTTCCTCCATTAACACAGCATTTTTGCTCAGAGAACTGTCACTCACTGGATATTTTTCTGTAAACCCTAGAGATGGTTGCGCAGGAAAATCCCAGTAGATCAACTCTTGCTGAGATTTTTCAAACCAGATCATCTGTTAACAACAAACATGGCACGTTCAAAGTCACCTAAATTACGTTTCAAACCTAAACTAATTGACTTGCTGCCTTGTGATTGGCTGATAAGATACAGTTCTGCTCAAAAGTTTGAATACCCCTGGAGAATTGGTAATAGATGTACCATTTTAAAAGAAAACATGAGTGAACAGGCAAAACAATGTTTTTTGATTTCTCATGGGAGTCATATTCAACTGTCATAACCGAATGACACAAGCATAAAATAAAACATGGCAACAAAGAAACTAATGAAATCACCCTTTTTCAAAACTCTGCATACCTTCAGTTCTCAATACGGTGCTTTGCCCCCTTTAGCAGCAATGACAAGGTGCAGCAATTTGTGATAGTTGTCTATGATGCCTTGAATCCTTTGAAAAAACACGCAAAGTCTGGTTGTTTTGCATGTTTGATATCTTCCTGGAGTGGCTCAATGATATTAAGGTCAGAAGACGGTGATGGCCACTTCAGAACCTTCACCTTTTTCTGCAGTAACCATTGGAGAGTCAACCGTGGCCTTGTGCTTAGGGTCATTGTGCTTAGGGTCATTGTGCAAAAGAATGCAAATTGTCTGCCAGTATTTTCCGTTAACATGCTGCATTCATCTTCCACTTCTTAATAAGTCAGTTTATGCAGTTCCAGTACTTCATTACGCAGGTCTTTTGACAGTTATTTTCTGCTCCCCATGGCTCAGTATCTAGCCTGCTCAGTGCATCCACGTGAGAGCTAACAAACTCATTGACTATTTCTACACAGACTCGAATTGCAATTTAAAATGCCACAGGTGTGGGAAATTAACATTTAATTTCCATTTTAACCTGGGTGTGTCACCTTGTGTGTCTGTAACAAGGCCAAACATTCAAGGGTATATAAACTTTTGATCAGGAACATTCCGGTCATGTTCAGTCACTATAAAAAACCTTAGCGCATTCGGTAATTCCCAACTAATCCACCGTACATTGCCCAAACACTTTTGATGATGTCAATGCAACATTTTTGAAAATACAAAATGATAGTTTTTAACATCAGTCGATCTTAAAGAAGAGGAGAATAAAATGGTAAAAAATATCAGGAAGTCAAACGAACGTATCTAGATGTATTTAAAAAAAATTTGTAGTTAAATAACTGGAAGGTTTTAGGAAAACCAAGTTTGGAATTACCAAATGCACTGAGAGTTTTTTTTTGTGATTGTCTTGTCGGAAACATGACCGGCACAACCATTTTTTGCTGTTTAGGGTTCTGGAGTGATCCTTTAAGGAGCAGATAAACAGGTCTACCTAACGAAGTGGAGGGTGTGTCAGGATCCAGGCTAGGGACCGAGTTTGAATCCAAAAGCAGATGGACATGAGCTGATCGATTACAATAATATTTATTGAATAAATTAGTTCAGGGTTATGGTAAGTTATAACCAGAGATATTAATGTGACCAGTAGAGTTGGAAACCAGGTGAGTAAGATCCTGAAATGATATCTAGGTAACTGAAGTCCAGGTAAGTATACTCTCAATGGAAGGGTACTAGGTAGGTATGTCCATGGGAATGGAAGGCAGGTGAGGAACCAGGTGAGTGAGGGCTTTGGATTATCAGCACAGATGGGAACTAGAAATGAAGGCACGGAGAACCAGGGTTAGCAAATTAATATTTAGGAACCATAAGGGCACAGTATTCAGACTGGCTATACAAAATGTTTAAATGTAAAATAAAGCTCAGTGGTCAGACTGGCTATCAGGATTTGTGGCACAAGATTTAAACACATTTGGTAGTACAATAATCCGGCCAAGGCTGACTGCCATCACATCCCTAATAAAGGGAGGGTGGCAATCAGCCCAGGTGTGGCAGAGGTACCAGGTGTTTGGGATGAATGTTGATGGGACTGGTGCTCATGGACTGGTGCCTTCAGGAGTGCAGAGGAAATCAGGAACTGGTGCTCTGGAACAGACAAACAAACACAGAAACAGACCAGACACATACACAAGGGAACCAGGAACAGGGAATCGATACACAAGGGAAAGGGAGCAGCTCAGGAGGGTGGGTTTGTGACACGGTGAGTGTACAGTATGTACCTCACATCTGGCCGATATATACCTAATTTTGAAAATGTATAAACTCACTACTTTAGGTTTCTCTGGAAAAGAACATCTGCTAAATTAAATAGATACAAATGTAGTATAACTATTTAATGTAATACCAAAGTCTATTCAAATATTTAGGATTAAATATGGATAGGAAGAAATTGTGCCAGAAACAATATAAATGTATGAAACTACTAAATGGAGAATATTAACAATATAACATTCACATTCATTGTAGAACTATTATAGTTGTAATTTTTTGAAAACTTTTTTACCCACGTCCAATATCTTTTAAGCAAATCAGCAACCCTTTGGTGGAAGTTCAATCACATGCAAGCATGTGGCAGCCACCAAGCCATCCGATTATTATTGGTTGAGTGGAGTCACTCCAGAGTGACGTGACAAGGTGCCGGCGTCCAAATACCTGAGCGCAAAATTGCATGAAATATGTTCTAAGAGAACTACTTACAAATATGAACATATGAAGCTCATGCAAGTAGCGTAGATTTTTATTTAATTTTTTCAAATCCAGATGGACACTTTGTGTGCATTTTGTTGTCCATTGCAGCATGATGCAGACAGGCGATGGTGAGATTATTTTTAATTTTATCCCTAACTTTAACTTTAATCCTAGCCTTAACCTCAGTAACGTCATGTACAATGTATGGAATGTGTGGAATGTGTGGAATGTGTGGAATGTATAGAATGTATAGAATGTATGGAATGTGTGGAATGTATGGAATGTATGGAATGTTCTCATATGAATCCGCAAAGTAATAGAAGGACGAATATAGCCTAATAGCACAATGTGCAGCAGAAACATAAAAATAACCCAAATATATTGGCATATAACTTAAAATTAGTTTCCATAGAATGAAATTTTAGAGAACTTATCAGATGTACAGTTGGAATACTTACTCATCCTCCTCAGGGTGCGTTGAATCCCAGAATCAATGGAACAGGATATGATCCCTGGCCATTTGTCACGTTACAAGATTAAGGAGGCAGGCGCATCTTCACTAGACATAGATTTATTAACACACGGAAGAACTTGACAAGAACAAAAACATAGAACAAAATGAGGACCACAACTAACCAATATATAAACACATGACATGAACAGTAAACACAACACTAAACACATGAACAGACTGTCTAAACATACCACAAAGAACTATAACACAAGATACATGAAATACTTTAAACATATGAATTGAACAGAAGAACAAGAGCAACCACATACCTTGACAAGAACAAAGAACCACACAGGACTTCTTCTTCTTCTTCTTTGGGGTTTTTAATGGCGAATCGCACCCACCAAAGGCGCATACACCGCCACCAACAGCACCGGAGAGCGAGGCCGGACACGGCCCACCCACGTCAACACCACCCCAACACTCCACGATCCCAGAAATTAACCCCCCCCCACCCCACTACCTACCCTCCCCCGTCCCCTTCCCCTTCATCATCTCGTGCACCATTTCCCCCGTGACATCAGTGACACCCATAAAATCCTTAGCTGCTCCCACCACAACATCAATCCTCGCATTCCGTCCCTTCACCTGGCTACATACATTTATCACACTACACAAGAACGCCAAAAACTCCACTCTTCCCACCACC
>JACXGM010040204.1:0-10382 GCA_016801145.1 Umbra pygmaea
GGCGGTACTACACTCATTGTGTCGCACCGTTGTGACGAAAAGAGAGCTGAGCCAGAAGGCAAAGCTCTCAATCTACCGGGCAGTTTTTGTTCCTACCCTCACCTATGGTCATGAAGGCTGGGTCATGACCGAAAGAATGAGATCCCGGGTACAAGCGGCCGAAATGGGTTTCCTCAGGAGGGTGGCGGGCGTCTCCCTTTGAGATAGGGTGAGAAGCTCAGTCATCCGTGAGGATCTCAGAGTAGAGCCGCTGCTCCTTCGCGTCGAAAGGAGCCAGTTGAGGTGGTTTGGGCATCTGATAAGGATGCCCCCTGGGCGCCTCCCTAGGGAGGTGTTCCAGGCATGTCCAGCTGGGAGGAAGCCTCGGGGAAGACCCAGGACTAGGTGGCGAGATTATATCTCCAACCTGGCCTGGGAACGCCTCGGGATCCCCCAGTCAGAGCTGGTTAATGTGGCTCGGGAAAAGGACGTTTGGGGTCCCCTGCTGGAGCTGCTGCCCCCGCGACCCGATCACGGATAAGCGGATGAAAATGGATGGATGGAAGATGAAGATAAAATGATGCCAAGTTGCTCTTCTCTTGCTGTCACCCCCACTAAGAGCCCCAACCCCAATAAATTGTGTAGCCAAGAGGGGGAGGTAGAAGCTAACTCCATATTGAGTGAAATCCTTAAGGACATTCAAATGCTGAAATGCAAATTTGACACCTTAGAGCAGAAGATCAACCACAACTCACAGGAGATTGTGGAAATAAAAGAAATAATGGAAGGTCTACCTATTTCATGAAGTCAAAAGCTATGCCGATAACATTAAAAAAAAGGGCAATAAAATTGACAGCCAAGAAACAAAGAGTGAAAATGCAGAAAGATACAGCCGCAGATGGAATTTAAAGCTATTCAATCTCCCTGAGAAGATAAATGAAACCACAGAAGATGTTAGGAAGACGATCTTTTACATTTTTGACCAAATAGTTCCTGGGGAAAATAATAAAATGTAATTTCTTGTGGATACGGTGCATCGTATTGGCCGACAGAGAGAAGAGAACAGAAACTGTCCAGTGATTATACAATTCGCAATGCGCACATACCGGGATAAGATCTGGAGAGCTTCTCGTAATGCCACAGTAATGAAGGCGCATCGATTGAGGCTTGCGGAGGACCTGACAATGTATGAAAGACACGGCAGAAATAAACCGTGGCCTCTCGTGGAATCGGTGTGGAAAGAAGGAAAAAAGAAACGTGGAGAGGAGCTGATCCCATAATTAATGGAAAAAAGATTTTGGCAGATGAGAAAATGAAACATTTAAAGACTGGTCTTAAGGTTTGCCTGGTGTTACCAATTTAGCTTTCTACATGTTTTATATGTAGATGGGCGTTTTTGATTAATAAGACAATCAAACACAAGATTTCTTATTTCAACTACTGTTTTGTTGTAATGACTGCTACTCAAAAGTTTGGTGCTCAGAGCCCTAGGGGTATTATCTTGCTAGAATATTCTTTGTATTCTTTTTATTCAAATAATTTTTTGATTTTTTTTTAATTATTTTTATTGTATTCTTTTTATTCATAAAAAGGTTTGTCTTTAGATTCATCTGTGTATTCTCAGACATTTTGTTCTGTTTATTAGTTTAGATGTCTTATTTTAAGTTTAACTCTCTAAAGATAGTTAATTTGAATGTTAGGGGATTACGTGAAAGTGCTAAAAAGAAAAGCTATATTCCTCTTTGTGAAAAAGACAGATGCAAATATTATTCTCTTACAAGATACACAGTCTTGCAGTGTTGATAGTAGCTTTTGCAAAAATCAATGGGGGGAACAAGCATTTTTTTCCCATGCTTCTCATCGTTCAGCAGGTGTTGCCTTTTTTTAAACAAGTTTACTGGAGATATTTTGGAGCACTTAATTTCAGAAAATGGTAGATGGATAATAGCTGTTTTATGATTATCTAATTCCCTATTTATTGTAAGTAATGTTTATGGTCACAATACTGTAGCCCAGGCAAAAGCTATGTTCACTGAGGTCTTTGTAAAGATAAAGGATCTTCAAGATAAATTTGAAGATGCATTTTTGATTATAGGAGGGGACTTTAATGATGCAGCAAATGATTGGATAAATAGAATTCCAGTTAGGCTCTCTAAAAAAAATTGAACTAAATTTAAAGCAACATCTTATCTTAGTGAGAAGCTGTTAGTGACAGGTGTTTGGCGTTTCTTTAACCATAGTAGTAAATAATTTACTTGGTCAAATGCTAGTGTACTCAACAGTCCAGGATAAATTTATGCTTAACGTCATTGTCTTGCCTGGAATATATAACTGAAGCTTCGCATTGCTATGTGAATCTATCGGATCATAAAATGATATCTATTCGTTTGGTTGGTTCAAAAGAATGTAATAACAACTTACGGGGGTATTGGAACATAAATAATACATTACTTGAAGATTATACTTTTCAAGATTTAGTTAGACAAGAGGGAAATTATATTTTTGAGAATAAAGAAATGGACAATATTCAAAAATGGGAATTCTTCAAATTCAAGATTAGAGAAATTGCTATTAGACATAGTAAAGACATCAAAAAGTAAATTACAGAGGAATTGAAACTGTTATATTCCCACCATATCAGAGCAATTTAAAACTGATTGTGAACAGTCTCTCACTAATTTGGAAATTACTGATGCTTTGAAGCATATGAAAATTGGAAAGTCTCCTGGGATTGATGGTTTGTCTACTGAATTTTACTTGTTTTTGGAATATTATTGAAACTCCACTTAGGTTAATGTTTGAAGAATGTATTGAGAAAAAGGAAATGACATTAATAGCTCTATAATGATCTATCCCAATACCTCACAAAGATTTCCTGTTAACAGATCAGTGCGGCAGGGTTGCCCAATATCTCCCTTTCTATTTTTTATTGCTTTAGAGCTACTTTCATTAATGGTTTTGAACTGTCCCAATATTAGTGGTTTGTCTCTTTTTCAGAGAGAGATTCGAATTACTCAGCTAGCCAACAATACTGTCTTGTTTCTAAAAGATAAACACCAAATTGAACCAACCTTTCGTTTGATAGATGAGTTCTCAAAGGCATCGGGTTTACATCTTAATATGGGGAAATGTGAAATCATAACCATATTTGATACAGATGAAGAAAGCATATGCAGTATCCCGGTGAAAAAAATTGTTAAATATTTAGGTATTGATATATCAAAAGATATAATAAGCAGACAGCAACTTAACTTTGTCCCTAGACTGAAAAATACAAAAATTGTTATGAATATGTGGCTTCAACGCGACTTGTCCATCTTTGGTAGGGTTCTCCTTACTAAAGCTAAAGGGATTTCAAGACTAGTTTACCCTGCTTTATCACTGTTTGTCCAAGACTCAACTTTAAAAGAAATCAACAGTATACTTTTCAATTTTGCCTGGAAAAATAAACAACATTACCTAAAAATAGAAATACTTTTAGGTACCAAAAAGATGGTGGACTTGAACTAATAGATTTTATCGATTTAAACAATATATTTAAAGTAAAATGGATCAAAGAGTCTCAAAAACCTAAATTCTATCTGGTACTTTATCCCAAACAATATTTTTAGGAAACTAGGGTATCTTCATTTTCTACTTCGATGTAACTATAACATTACAAAGTTGTCAGCAAAATTATCCAATTTCCATCAACAGTGTCTTTTAGCTTGGAAATTGTGTTATGTTCATAACTTCTCACCACACAAGGCAATAATATGGAATAAGGAAAATAAAACAGTTGGAAAAAAATCTATAATCAAACAGGAATGGATTGATAAAGATAGTACTTTAGTGATCTCTTTGATACAAATGGTTTACTGTTTACGTATGGACGATTCCTTCTTGTTAAATCCTTTCCTGTGACAAACAGAGAGTTTAACTATGTCATGAAAGCGATTCCTATTGGTCTTGTCCAACTGATGAAAAGTCCTCTTCATTTTTTTTAAAGAACCTTTGAGAATTTAACCTAACTTGATGATAAATGGTATAAACATTTTGAATTTTAAGTAATAAAATAAACATAGTCGCACTACTCTCTATGAACGTAGGAAAATTTATCCTAGAGGCAAAGCCTTTTGGAATAATGTCTTTAATGACATTGACTGGAGGAAGGCATGGATGTTACCTAACAAGTTTTGCATTTCCAACAAGTTTAAAGAAGTTCACTTTGAAGTTTTACACAACATATATCCAACAAACAAATACATTTCAAAGTTTTGTGAAATTGGGAATATTTGTACATTCTGCAAGGTTGATTCTGGATCTATACCACACTTGCTTTTTTATTGTGTTTACTCTTGCTACTTGTTACTTGCTATTTTCTGGTCTAGAATGGAACATTTTATTTCAGTGGTCCTCAAAACCTTCCATGGAGGGCCTAGTGTATGCTGGTTTTTGGTCTTTCCCTTCAATTAGAGCATAATTAGGACCTAGACTCCCAGGTGAGGGGATAAACTAACTAATTAGTGAGCTACTCCATCAGGCTTGTACAAGGTAAAAGTGAAAACCTGCATACACTAGGCCCTCCATGGAAGGGTTTGAGTACCACTGCTTTATTGTGTAAAACTGGCTATAATATTACGATTGAGTGTAAAAATATCAATGACTTACTTTGAATACAAAAAGCAAGATATGGAATTCATTGTAAACCTGACAATTTTATTTGGCAAATTCTATATACAGAAAGCCAGATTTTCCAAATTTAATCCAAATTTCATTGTTTTTTTGTCTGAATTCAATGAACATATTAAATCTCTTAAACTGGTTCACAATACTAATAATAAAAATCTGTAAATATTTTTTCTAATTTCTACAGAGAGGAATAATATGGATGTATTAGTTTTGATCCTTTTTTGTTTTTCTTTTGATCCTTATTGCTTTTGTAATCCAGATCTTTGATGAAAAAAGTAGATGTAAACTTAAAGGAAATTTCAGTTTATTATACTGTTAATCCAACTGATAGTTTTTATTTATATATTTTCTTCTTTGTGTACTCTTACTTGAGCTCATGTCTATATTCTTTGTACATTTGATCATTATTTCTATTTGTACAATACTTTGTTCATAATAAAAAAATAACAGCTCCAGGAAGAAGCAAAGCGAGAAAAAGAAAAATAGTAATTAAAAAATAACGGGCGCAGATATCTTGGTTGCGGATGTGACGATTTTAGCCGAGAAGGTGGAGTAATCTAGGTAGCATTCTGATATTAATTGGGATGCTAACTAAAAACAAAATGGAAAAAGAAATGTAACGTTACTTACCGGAAAAAGTTAACTGCCAACTCATGTGAGTGTCTTGTCGTACAACTGAAACCCATGGCCACGTCCTAAACGCCCCTTTTCTTTATCGCCAATTTTAAAATCAACGAGACCATAATTCAAAAAATGAACATCATAATCAATTGCAGAAGGCTTAAATCTAGCGATTGAGATCATATACTCATTATGAAAATAATTTTTACCTCAGTAAATCAAGTATATTATGTCTCAAATTCTCATAAACTATTACAGAAACCGAGCTCTTTTGCAACCAGGCGTATCGCCCCCAGCTGGAATTCAGATAGAATGCAGGTTTCAGGCACTTCCTCATTTGTGTCAATTTACCAAAGCGGACGCTCACCCTGTGGGCTGCACGCAGTTTTCTTGTGGTTAACTATCTAATTGTAACACTAGAGGATGTGATTCCTCCGAAAAAATGCTGATTAATAATTATTTTGAAAACTCATAAATGGCCCTAATTAATCTGCCAGTTTGATCAGTCGAACTCTAAACCTAATCCCAATGCATTTATATCTTGTGAAGATATACATAGTGGTTTTGTAGATTAGAATTAAACTAAGCAGTGTTGTTTTGAACAAGTAGACACATTTCCCACACACATTAATTATAGCCATGATCGTGGATCAACAATCTGCAACTCATGGATTCACAGACTTACAAATTCTAGTTGACCTATAGCAGACGAAAACACCTGCATGTCACAAGTACATATGTGAATGGAATTTTTAGGTATTGTTATACCAATAATAATAATAATACCAATAATCTTCATTATGCTACACAAGTCAGAGAGCAAGTGCTACACAAGTCAGAGAGCAAGTGCTACACAAGTCAGAGAGCAAGTGCTACACAAGTCAGAGAGCAAGTGCTACACAAGTCAGAGAGCAAGTGCTACACAAGTCAGAGAGCAAGTGCTACACAAGTCAGAGAGCAAGTGCTACACAAGTCAGAGAGCAAGTGCTACACAAGTCAGAGAGCAAGTGCAGAACAAGTCAGAGAGCAAGTGCAGAACAAGTCAGAAGGCTAGCTCCATTCAGTCAGGCAGCTAGATTATAGTCAGTCAGTCAGGAAGACTAACGCATTACCAGTCATGAAAGCAGGTAGCTATATAAAAATGTCTACTTTTCATTACAGCACCATGCCAGTCCGTACCCATCATGGCACAGATGGTGTACCCTCTACAAACTTCCCGCTAGGTAGCGCACCATACTAGTCTATATCGGAGGACAAAGATAAGGTTCCTAGTACTCGCTCAGGACAAAGTGGACCGGTGGGTGGGGTTACAAACTGAGAAATTCAACGAACAATATTTGTTGGTTTCCTTACTTGAATTGATGCATTTCCTTGAAGATTCTAAATAAAAACCCTTTTATGCAGTTATACAAGCATTAAGAAAAAAATAGTAATGGTACAATGATTCATCATTTTCTTTCTTACTTTACCATTTCAACAGGTATTGCGGCAATCACAGGTCCGTCTTTGATAACTATCCTGAATTCTAGCCTTTGTTTTTGTGTGTAACAAAACGCAACATAGTTTAAAGACACATTATCTGATATGAATTGCTTTTTTCATATTTTTCAATATCAAGAAATAGGTTTTACAGTGTCAGGTGCATATTTCTGAAAGAGGAAATATAGCCTTCTCACCAGCGAAATTCTATTAAACTGAGATACGTCTCCACGGAAACAGTTGTTTGAAGCATACTTACAATGTGCCTGGTATTGTTGTTCTACCAAACTTTTCATTTATATTTTCTGTAAGTTTTTGAGGCATACAATTAATTTCCTCTCTATACACAATGTATATTTGCACAAATTCTCTCGATCTCCCGCTGTCAATAAAAAAAGCTTACAATGTGCAAACCATTCCATCTGTTGTGGTAACTCAACCCACACTGTACTTGACCAGTCCGTGTCAGCGCGGAGCTGTGTGGTGTGCTTTGATATGGTCAATGGAAAATAGGCTTTAGTTAGGCATAAGATTGTGCTATACCAATAAGTCAGGTTAGAGATTGTACTATAGCAGTAAGTCAGGCAGGAGCTTGCTCTATAGCTGTCAGTCAGCCATCTAGTTATACACCAGTCATCTCATCACTGTCAGCTATTTCAGTTCCCTTTGGGAGCTACTCAGTGAGGAGGACCCATTATATACTCATTTCAATTCAATGTATTGTAAAACTCCCTATGTTATGCAGCCATGCACATGTGTCGACATGTATTAGTATATTCCGGAAGAAGTCCACATAACACAATGTAAATAGGCTTGAGGTTAAGGTAAGGGTTAAAGTGCCTTGCATATTTATTACACCCCCTCTTTGATATTTCACATGTTCTAGTGACAACCTGAAATGACATAGGATTTTATTGGAATTGTTACCATTTACATCCTACTAAACAATTTCAAGGTGCAAAATATTTTTTGTGACAAAGTTAAATTAAAAATAATACAAATAAAATGTTCTGGTTTTAAGTATTCACTCCCCTGAGTCAATACTTGGTACAACCACCTTTGGCTACAATAACAGCTGTAAGTCTTTTGGGGTAAGTCTCTACCAAATTTGTACATCTGGATCCTGCAATTCTAGACCATTATTCCAGGCAGAGTTGCTCAAGCTCTGTAAGGTTAAATGAGGACCATTGGTGAACAGCAATATTTAAGATTGTCTGGGCAATGACTGGGTCAGTCTAAGACATTAAGTGCAACTCTGGCTGTGTGTTTAGAGTCATTATCCTGCTAGAATGTGAAACTCTGCCTCAGTCTCAGGTGTCTTGCAGACTGAAACAGGTTTTCTAGCATTGCCCTGTACTTTGCTCCATCCATCTTGTCCTCAACCCTGACCAGTTAGTCCTAATACCATTTACATACTGCATAGACTTATTCATCCTGTTTTCTTCCCATCATC
The DNA here is from genome assembly GCA_016801145.1 of Umbra pygmaea. Lineage (NCBI taxonomy): Eukaryota > Metazoa > Chordata > Actinopteri > Esociformes > Umbridae > Umbra > Umbra pygmaea. The sequence continues at coordinate 8,204 of JACXGM010040204.1, forward strand.
ACCTGCCCTAATGCCTGCACAATTGTAAATTTTTTGCAGTCTGAAATGACAGTAAATGTTAATCTACCAACATCATGCTGCCACCATTATGCTTCACCGTGGGGATGGTGAGCTCAACGTTATGTAGCCTGGTTGACACCAGATCCTTCTCAGTTGTAACTAGAGCCCAACCGATATATTCATTGACCGGTATTATCGGTAAATATTAGCAAATTACAGAAATATTTGTATTGGTGATATTTCCACCGATAACGATCGATATTTGTTTGCAATTCCTTATTTGTCCGGAAGAGGGCGCTCTATCATCGAATATAGGTTTGAGCATTACAAGAAGACATTGGCTGAATCCCAATATGCATACTACATACTACATACTAAAAGTACATACTACGCAGGTGGTGGTAAAGTACGTACTATTAAGTATATAGTAAGCGAGTATGCTAGCATGGGGGATATACTAACGCGTCATAACGTTGCATCTAAAATTGGACCACTTCCACAAGCGATGAAGCCTGCGAGGCTTGAACATTAAACATTTGGCACAACCTGTTCCCATTTCATTTAAAATGTATTTAATATTAGTACAATAACCAAAAACTCATGTAATGACACGTTTATATATTACCTAACTTTTGGATACTTACATTTAAACACAGCCAAAGAAGAATTTCGGCTTCGGGAAACCCCTCCTATTCTGTGTCGCAAAGGATTGTGGGCTATATCAGCCCAAAAAGCATGCAGGGTTGCATACTTCGAAAATCCCCTGGAAATAGTAGACCATCCGGGGACTGCTGACATACTATATTTGCGTACTATGGTTTGGGACATACCAATCGTAGTCTGGCATACTATTTAGTATGCATACTTAGCGTATTGAGACGCAGCCAGTATCTTAAGATTAAAACAGTGGGGATGGAAGAGCTGCTCATAACAACCTGCTTATAAAGGTGAGTTGAAAACCAGCTTTCTGGTGTAAGAGTCACACAAAATGCACACAAAGTTTTACATTGCATAAAAAGGCTTTTGGGGTTATAAGATAACGCTATGGCCATATTTAGTTACTGAGTATTAACTACTGTACCGTAGCTAGCTACTGAAATCAAATTGTTTAATAAAAAGCCTGCAGTATTTACTACTCCAGCTCTGGCATAAAAATGTTTTCCAAAACTTGAGAATGTCAAAACCTGCGTTTTACCATTTCCATGACATCTACTTTATCTAGCTATGTAACTAAAGTTAGCTCTCTGGGACTGGTAGCACGCTATTATAATGAATAGAAACCTAGGAATAACAGAGAGCACCGCAGTTTTGGGGCGAAACCATTAACCTTCGAAAGGTTGTTGAGATAAATACGTTTCTTCTTTGTTGTGTGTTGTCAAATTAATATGGTTTCTCCAGTCAGGAGAAAGCTATTATGAGAAGGTATATGACCGATTTCGGCAAAGTAAGCAAACCATTTAAATGACGAGCCAGCAAGCTGCCAGCCTGTGCACAAGCTAGCCTAATGTGATAAGCAGCAGTACGCACTGTCAAATTATTACGCTAGCCAATACCAACAGGATGTATTTAATGAAATGGTATATATTGGTAATTGTTTGGAGATCGCACATTGAATGGGTACTTTGAGGGTGACGAGCGCAATACTTAATTTGAATGTTTGGATTTGATTAGATAGCAATGTCCATCCATCCATCCATTTTCGTCCGCTTATCCGAGATCGGGTCGCGGGGGCAGCAGCTCCAGCAGGGGACCCCAAACGTCCTTTTCCCGAGCCACATTAACCAGCTCCGACTGGGGGATCCCGAGGCGTTCCCAGGCCAGGTTGAAGATATAATCCCGCCACCTAGTCCTGGGTGTTCCCCGAGGCCTCCTCCCAGCTGGACGTGCCTGGAACACCTCCCTAGGGAGGCGCCCAGGGGGCATCCTTACCAGATGCCCAAACCACCTCAACAGGCTCCTTTCGACGCAAAGGAGCAGCGACTCTACTCTGAGATCCTCACGGATGACTGAGCTTCTCACCCTATCTCTAAGGGAGACGCCCGCCACCCTCCTGAGGAAACCCATTTCGGCCGCTTGTACCCTGGATCTCGTTCTTTCGGTCATGACCCAGCCTTCATGACCATAGGTGAGGGTAGGAACAAAAACTGCCCGGTAGATCGAGAGCTTTGCCTTCTGGCTC
>JACXGM010040205.1:0-10382 GCA_016801145.1 Umbra pygmaea
TTCAGTCCGTAGCTGTTTACACACGGATAAATGATCATTATTAGGTCAGAGAGTTAGCTAGGAAATATCCAACCACGTCTATTCTATAAATCCTCTATAGGCATTTATTAAGCATTTCTCCGTTCTTAACCCAAACTATTGCAAAAGGGAAAAGGAAATATATCATTTATTAATGTATTAATTTATTGTGCATATTAATTGGTATCCTTTTACTCCCGACTACATCTGCAGGTTATGCAACGTCATTAACCGAGGCCCTTCGGGAGAGCTACACAAGTTCACCCAAGGCTCTTCAAGAGGTTAGCGCCAATTTGTCAGCCTGTGCCCCCGCCCCCATCGCCAAATAATTTCAACAAATAACCAAGGAGGAGGCCGTCAACCTCCATCTTGCCTCAGCAGTCACGCTACAGCAAATCTAATTAGAATTATATTTTTCACCCAGACAGTTCCAATAATTTAGTTGTACTGTATGTCTTTTAGGTGTTAGTTGTTTTAGTTGTAGTAGTTATTTTCCTGTTGAGCGATCACAACAGGACAAGCATGACTTGTACAATATATAGTTTTCAAAAACAATAACAAAAGAAGTACTTTGCATTAAAAAAGCAAGCATCACTATACCTATATTGTATATATTTCTTAGTTGTGTACTTACATTATCCTAAATTTTTCAATTTCAAACACAGAGAACTTGCAGAGGTCATCCAAGTACATCTTTTGCTATTGTTTTTATTGAGAGACCCCTAGCGGCCAAAAACTACATATTGTACGTTTAAATCTTAAACTGAAAATGTTTTTATTTTAAACTTTAATCATGTTGTACATGACAATACAGTTTTTATTCATTTTCATCCAAACGAGGCCAATGAAAGCCATGATAGGTCTCGTCACTGCTCTGAAATGGTTGCCTGATGGCTGAAACCAGACAGGAGGGTAGAGGCTTCCTAATTCAGTATACCAACGAAGAACTCCATACGCGATTGTATAGCCTGCCTGTATGCAGTGAACCAGTATTGCCTAGGGATAAGTATGTTGGAAACTTCATCTTATTCTTCTTTATGTATGTTTATTATCTATGCAACATTTTAATAGTCATAATCATAGTTTAACTGAATTACATTACATGGGCATTGAAACAATAAAGATGCCACTTAGAGAAGGGGAGAGGGATAGGATTCTTCAAATTGAGACATTTTGGATTCAGTTATGGAAACTCTGATTCCTAATGGAATGAATGAAGACATTTTATTTCTGTGTTTTTTGTGAAAATTTGTGTATGGATTATGTTTGATATAGAAGTTAAATTCCCATGGGTCTATTTGTAATGACATTTAATTGAACAATATTTGATATGATGTTTAGTTTATATACAGTATGTATAATTTAGCCATTTATTTTTATTTTTTTCATTTAATGTAGAGTGCGGTGCCTTGATACACTGGAAAAAATGGTACTTTGGATCAACTTAAATATCAAGCTAATATTTTTAGTTTTGCTCAATTATATTTTTTATTTGATTTAAATTATTAGTTTTGATTTATAATCAATTAAAATATTTATTTATCCAAAGTCAAAGATTTACATTCACACAAAGTAAAAATATTATTTGTAGTAACACAAATCAACTCAATAAAAAGTTAAAAGTTTTCCAACTCAATTATTTGCTTTACTCAGAAGTGAAATACTGCTTCTTTACAAACAAATAATATGGTTAAAATACAAAACTCATTTTTGTATTCATATTTTGTAAATCATATTTTTTAATACTGTATATCTCAGCATGCTTTAATTGAATAAGTTAGCTTTCTTTCTTTACAAACTTGACTCAACCTGAAAGGATATTCAACAGTTGTAATATTTAACACCCACAACCTGCATTCAAAAGAACTGCATTGGTGAAGTACTTTCAAACTGAACAAGTCTAGCAAAACTACTAAGGTTGCAATCAATAAAACTAGAATTTGTATTGTTTCAAAATGATCATTAGTACTTATTAATTAAACTTAAAGTAATCAATTTTTGAATGCGCAAAGCAGAAAATATTTTAAACCAAACTATTATGAAAATCAACTTGCAACAAGGCATTCTGGGAAATGTTGATGCATGAAGTCAGATTAATAATACAGAGGTAAACCTAATTGAACCACTTTCGCTGGAATGACAATAGTAAGTTAAGGAACAAAGTGCCATTTCAAGTTGATATGATCCACAAAGGAAGGTTACCATCACTAAAGCAGAAATATGAATGGGACTCACTCAAAATATTACCTTGCACCAACTACTACTGAAATACACTTTTTACAGTGTAGGCTGGGACTCCCTTTTTTGGAATGATGTGAGCCTTGTTCATTTATAAATGATCACACCGGTACCAGAGTTTGTGATTGCCATTATACACGCTGAAGAAGGGTGTCTTGCCCAAAACATCAGTTTGACATGATGCAACACATCTCTAGTCGCCTATAACCCAGATAGCAAATGGACTCTGCCCCGGATCCGCCCCAGAGGTATCATAGGCTCCGGACCAGCTCTGACCCAGACCTTATCTGTATCCAAACCTGGGCTGTATTCATAAAGATTCTAAAATAGAAAATTCCTAATTTAGCTTAAAACTTCTATGTAGGAGTCTTAGCTTAAGAGCGATTCCAGACCGATCTAAGAGCAACTCTGAGCAAGGAAAAGAGAAAAACTGTCATCTTAGTGAGGAGGCAGGGCTGACCCCGTTGCTATGTATGACACAATCTTTTGAAGACTGTGATTGGTTGGTTGTCCAAGAAGGAAAAAACAGAGCGATTTTAAGTATTCCGTGGCACTGCCATGGATTTAGAAGTTAAGGATCCCTGGCAGTTTCACAGAATTTTCTGCTATTCCGTGAAACTGCCACAGATTTTGAAGTTAAGTTTCCGTGGAAGTATAGTATCACAGATTTCTGAGGGATCACGTTGAATAATTCGGATGTGGGTTCCATCAATTACTCTGATAAAACCAGGGAAGGTTGCTTTATTCATAAATGTATTTTTTTGTGCCTGCAATGTGGGAATGTCCAGTGGAAAGGAAATCAACCCAAATCATCACTGCTGCATTGTTGCATTTTTCCAGTTGCCAAACATCTTAATGTACTTACATTTCTGGCACTATGGCATTTCTGCGCTGTGTCTGAGATGTTAGCGTGTCTCTAATACGATCGGTCACAAATATGATCCCTGCACGATCTAATCTATAGCGCATTATTGACTCACTGTCATCCATTGTCTGCAACACATTTCTTCTCTTCGTAATTCTGCCGTTTTCTCCTCTACTTGAAGGAACTCTTAAGCCTCTTAAAAGTCCTCATCTGTACTCCTACCAATTTTGACCTTTGGACCTCTTTTAAGAGTTAAGATGCTTTGTGAATTACTTTTTTCTTTACTAGGATTTTTTATTTAATTTCAAGAGTAAACGCCCACATTTCTAAGAATTTTCTTAGAATTTTCTCACTAGTAGCTACTCTTTGCATTAAGATTTTTTATGAATACGGGCCCAGATCTGGCCCGGGCCCTATGGAGTTATATTCCTATCTTTATTCAAGAGCGCATTATTTCAATTTGAGAGCATTTCTCACAGATATTACGTACAGACTTATAAAAATTTCCCTCAAAACCTTGCTCTCACACTCAAATAGTCACTGCTCGCGCTTGGATTTGCTCTGCTTGCGCTCAAACTTTCTGCGTGGATTCAGAAATGTTGTTGCTTGGACATATTTCCTCCTTTCAGCCTTTCTCTTTGCACTCACGCTGTTTCTTCGCGCTTGCAAATCTTCTGCTCACAGATTTTTTCTGCGCTCTCGGATGTTACAACACTATCAAAATTCCCCAACCAATAGAATGCCACCTGTAGTGTTGACCAATGAAATGATCCCTGCACTGTTAAGGGTGCGTTCATTTAGAAAATCCCTTGCATGCGGGTGCCACTACGGCTCCACCACTCCAACATTTCATAAGTTTTTTTAAATATTTACTTCCTATGTTTTATTGCGACTTCTGAAAAGGCCAGTTGTATATACTTTTGAAATAAAAGGACCAGTCAAAATAAGCCATATATATATATATATATACATTCACCCTATTTAACGGAAATCAGGGCAGAGGTTGTCAAAGATTTTGTGTAATACTTCCGGTTGACGCTTCTGTCGTTTTCAGCTTGCATTCAATTTATGACTAACTATATATTGTGAATACATCACAAAACTTCTGGGCAAATGGATTCCCGTAAATCAGGGATTTTATGTTCCGTGAGAGGATGTCACAATAATTGGCAGAAACAAAAACTGTTCCTACAACAGCAGTGTTTTGATTACCGACCATATTTACGAAGCAAGTGCAGTTGTGAGACGCCTAATGATTTGCACCCACCACCTGAAGACGACGAGGCTCTTCGGCTTTGGCTCAAAGCACTCAACCGAAAGAAACCACCAAAACGACCCTATGTGTGTTCATATGATTTTGTTGACAAGAGGCAAACTGAAGATCACCCTTTCGCAGAAATTTGGCGCAGCTTTTGTGGCTGCATGTCACGCCTATAATTGCCCATAAATAGTCAGTGAAACGCCCCAAAATTAATATTCATTGATTGAGAAATCATGGCGCACAGAGAGGAAAACCAAGAAAAGAAACTTCTCTCAATGTGAAGTAGAAATAATTGTTGGCGAGGTGGAAGAGGAGGAAAATATTGTTTGGAGGGCACAGTGTGGCAATTACTAATGCCACAAAGGCATTGGAGTGGCAAAAGGTTGCAGACGCTGTGAATGCCGCAGCTTCAGAAACTCGGACCGTGGTCGAAATTAAAAAAAAGTGGTCAGACATCAAAGTCGATGCCAAGAAGCGTCTAGCGCTTCATCGCCAAAATGTGTCTGCCACGGGTGGGGGAAAGGGGACACCGGAGCTGACCCCTCTTGATGAAAGACTCGCGGCTATTATCGGGGAAGCCCTTCTACGTGGAGTGGTGAGTAAGGCGGAGGGGGACACTGACGCACCGGATGACACAGGTAAGTGAAAATAGTCAAATGATTGCAGTCAAATCACATGTATTTAAGCTACACAATGACACTTCATTCATACAAAATAATCTTTATTTCAGTCGCTGGGTGTTCCAGCCGGGCCAGTGGTTCCGTTGTTGCAGCTGAGCCGCCGTCTTGGCCCAGCGTCTCCACGGCACGTGCGTCTCAACCCTCCAGCAGCGGTCGCATCCTCAATGAAGCAGTTCTGCAATTGCAGAGCGAAATTATCGACTCCATCAGAGAGGGGGCTAAGGAATTGAGAGAAATTAAGAGTGTTTTGTCTGAGTTCAACACCACAATGAGATAATTCCTGAATAAATAGTATTATGTTCCCATACCTTTGTTGTTCTTCTTCATGAGCGATGCATAACTTCCAAACGCTGGTGCACATCAGCAGCATTTGGCTCAAATGCCAGGGGATGGAGGTCAGGGTCGGGTCCAACACAGCCATCAGCGTCAGGGGGTACAGGCACGTTTTTACGCTTTGCCACATTGTGTAGCACAGCACATGCAACCACGATTTGGCACACCTTTTCAGGAGTGTACAATAACCTCCCTCCAGTGCAGTTGATGCAGCGCCATCTGCCCTTAAACAGCCCGATGGTGCGCTCCACTATAGCACGAGCTTGGCTGTGGCACATGTTGTAGTGCCTTTCCTCTGCACTCTGTGGGTTGAGGAAAGGCATAAGCAGCCACTGCTTGAGGGGATATCCACTGTCCCCTGGAAAGAGTGAAGAGATTAAGACATTGAAGTATAGTAAAAATGTGCAATATGTCTATTAATCAAACTTACCTAGAAGCCAGCCATCACGCACAGCACCAGCCTCGAGTCTGCGCCCAACACTGCTGTGTCTTAAAACGAATGAGTCATGGGTTGAACCAGGCCACCGAGCTACTACATTAGTGAGCAACATGTCTGTATCACAAATTATTTGGACATTGATCGAATGAAAATGCTTTCGATTAATGAAAGCATTTTCATTCTCATTTGGTGCCCTTATGGCAACATGAGTGCAGTCAATAGCACCGATTACATTTGGGAAACCGGACATAGCTGCGAATTGCGCTTTTTTGTTCGCCTATTCACCTGTAGTGTAAGGAAACTTTATGTAATCATGCGGCAAACCAATTACACCTATTAACACGTCTGGCATAATCCGGCGAAGGGTTGGCTGAGAAATCCAAGACCTGTCAGCCAATTCCCTCCGGAAAGTGCCAGTCGCCAGATATCCTAGTGTTGTAAGGACCTGAAGTGGGACTGGCATGGGGTGGTTTCTCTGAGTGCTCGTCTGTAACGCTGGACCCCAATAGAGCACAGAGGTCCAACAGGACGCCCCGAGGAAATCTTACCGGCTCATAAGCCACTCGTCCTCGTTTGCCAGCAAGTCTTCTTACTGTCTGAAAATGCGTTCTCTCCGAATCCTTCCATTTGCCACATCTTCTAACAGCGCAAGATCAGCCATTGTGCGACATTACGCATTGGGTTGGCATCATGGCTTTTTATGACCATGCAGGTGATTGTATCTGATCAGCTACAGATGTCGGTAGTCATGTAATTGTAAATAGGATTATGCGCAAATGGAATTAATTCCAGCTTTGAAAATGGTTAAGACATGCGTCACGATGGAACAATTGATGGATGGAAAGAAATGGACTAACGGCATATACATGAACAACATGATTCCGTAGCTGATGACATTTATGAACACAACTTTCCCCAGTGGACAATGAAGACATCTATCTAATCGAATGTATGTCTGCTCGGACAGACGGACGCATCGACAAGGATATGTTTTAAACATTATTTGTTTACCGTATTATTTATGAGGATGAATTACATAACATGCCAAAAGTATTACAGAACATGTTTCAGTATTCTTTTTGCAAATATTTCTTCGTTTGCATTTAAATTGCCTACAATCTTGTTTTCTTTCATTTGTAATCCAACACAGGCTGTTGATTGTAAGACTGGGTTTTGTGAAATGTTCAAATTATTAATGAGAGGCAGTATTTCGATTTTGTTTAGCTACACAAGGGCCTGCAGTTTCAGACAGCTTCACTTGTTTCACACATTTGCCAGCAGTGTCGCCATTTCTCATTTCACCCATTTTTGTGCATACGCATGGGTCAGAGTTTCCGTGAAGGACAGCACATTTTCCCGTCAAGTTTGCTTTTTATAATCCCAATTATTGCGTAGAGAGATGCGTACGTCCTCTTTTGTGCGTACGCCAGCTTTATAAATGAGGCCCCTGATCTCAACCCAATAGAGCATCTTTGGGATGGAACGGGAGCTTCGTGTTCTAGATGTGCATCCCACAAATCTCCATCAACTGCAAGATGCTATCCTATCAATATGGGCCAACATTTCTAAAGACTGCTTTCAGCACCTTCTTGAATCAATGCCATGTATAATTAAGGCAGTTCTGAAGGCGAAAAGGGGTCAAACACAGTATTAGTATGGTGTTCCTAATAATCCTTTAGGTGAGTGTATAAAATCATATTAAGGCATGGAAAATGCCTCGATATGGATTAGAAGTTTATATGTGACCTGAAGTTTACTGTCAGAATCTAGCCTTCAAAAACTATGTTCAGCTGTTATAATTATTATTTACAACAATCCTGGCATGTACATGAAAACAATGGCATAATCTGGAAAATGGAAAGATGATAAAATTATGTTTGCGTTTTGTAAGCCATTGTGAAACAAAAAATTGGTCTTGTTTTAACTAATATGATGCAGACACAATCTTTTAAACTATATTTCTTATAAACTGTCTGTACACTAAGAAAGTTCTCAATGCTTCGATTTGCATGTACATGTCAAGATTGTTGTAAATGTTTATTATAACAGCTGAACATAGTGGTTGACCACCAGATTCTGACATTATTACTCAAAATAAGTTACTTTAAAGACCTCACACTTTCATTGTTTCAGTAAACTTCAGGTCACATTCAAACTTATAATGCATCCAGAATCCATACACTCATTACAGGCTATAGGAAGCGTCGAGAGGATGTTATTTCTGCTGAAGGAGGCTCAACTAAATACTGATGTTAAATTTCTGTTGGGGTGCCCAAAGTTATGCAACTGTCAAATTTTTTGTATTACTACTAGTAGCAGCATGTTGCTAGTGAGATTAGTGTGTTGCTATTAAATATGAACTATTAAAATATGAATACACACTATTGCTCACTATTACAAAACTAATACAATGAACTAAAATACTATTTCGCACTATTATCAGAGGCGGCCTTACCTATATTTCACCCGTTTCAATTGAAACAGGCCCCGGCATTGAAAAGGGATCCCAACAGACCGGCAAAATCCCATTAATCTCCTATGAAAGCCACAAGGTATGAAATCTATCTTGTTATTTGCAATATTCTGGAGAAATACTACACTAAGCAAAACAAAACTCTAGGTTACCATGGCGATGTTAACCGTTATATATATAATTGAAACGGGCCCCCAGATGCTTAAGGCCACCCATGACTATTACAATACTATTACACACTATTACAATACTATTACACACTATTGGAATACTAATACAGACTAGTGCAACACTAAAACACACTATTACACACTATTACAATACTAATGTAGTGCAATGAAGGCACAAAGTGATTTGATGAATGCATCGGTTGATGGATTGACGAGTAACTCTATGTGCACTGCACGAGAGCACAAGCATGTGAACAATATTCCATAAAGTTTCAGCTCGTTTCAACCTTCTTTGATGTTAAATTTACCAAAACAATCCATCCCACAATACGTGAAGGGAGGAGTAGTCTCCATTCTCTCACGTGGCAGGGCTTCCATTCTCTGTTTTTCAGTGTGAAGTCTGAACCTTCTGCACTTTGACGCAGTGGTAGATGACTGATGACACAGCTTAGATACATTCAAGGATCCAGATGCCATTTGATCTCAACTCGTTTATGGTCATGCCACACCCCTGTTGTTGCACTTGTCTGTGATAGTGATCGATCAGTAACCTTGATATGTGGTTGTTTTTTGGTAAGATGATTGGATGTTAGATGTGTGGATGCATGGCAGCATGCTCTAATCGACCTCCTTACTCTAAGGATGCCCCTGAATTATGAGGACACAAAAAATGGTTAACATTTTCTCAAGCACACTTATCTTCCAAAACCATTATCAAACTATGATCTATGTAAACAAGAATATTGAAATCATACGATTGTCTATGTTTATTACACATCAAAACATAGGCCTACCTAAATCATTGCATTTATCTGTTTCAAAGATGTCAGGGAAGAAGCAAAATAATGTTTTCTCGTTCTGGGCACCAGAGGTGTCAGAAGTACAAGTAAAAGTACCCGGCTGTGTTTACCCATTTTGAGAATTCCCTAAATAAAACCCAAATTAGCAGATAACTGGAGTTCATTACTACCTATTCACCACAAATAGCCTAATCATTGTTTTACTCTTGGTGTTCCTTTCATAGATCACTGATTAGTTATGAACTCTCCCTACTGTTCATTTTGGTCTAGGAACTTCTCAGAACTTTTGACCTCAGCTGCACCTATAAAAAGTACTTTTACTCTTACTACTGACACCTATGCTGGGCACGAAAGGGTTAAAGCCCCCTAAAAAGTTTGCCAGATCAGAGCAGTAGACTCGTTTAATATGGAAAGCCATTTTTGTCAATATTAAATAAATAAATATGGCTATGAAATAAGTCCTAAAATAAATAAATGACACAATAAATATATAAATATTTAAATATAAATATATAAACACAGTCCAATAAAATATTAAATTGTTTTTTATTTCATAATGGTGTTTTTCAAAGGAAACCTTTTATTTATTTCAGGGGAATTTTATTTCATAATTTCACATTTATTTATTTCAAGGCACTCTTATGTCATATTGACACATTTCATAATATCCATTTGTTATATTCAAATGAATGGGGCGTGGATATCTCACAGATTCAAACACACAGCACCGTATGTTTGACCATTGAAATACTCAGGCGGATAAGTGATCTTGAAAATATAGACATAGATATCGAAGTTTTAAATAGTTTGAGAGCAATTGAGCTCCGTGTTCGTGTGGAAGATGTCATAAGCTTATGAAGATATGCTCGCTAACTATGTGTTATCTGGTATCAACCCGAGAAATCCCGGATCTGTTCGGTGTGACACAATGCATGATTCAGAGGAGATCGATTTATCAACCTGAGAGGAGATCTCTAAATCGTGCTTTGTGACACACCAAACAGATCCGCGATTTCTAAGGTTGATAGATCTCCTCCGAATCATGCTTTGTGACACACCAAACAGATCCGCGATTTCTCAGGTTGATAGACCAGACAACACAAAG